>JAGSMR010000070.1:2972500-3207500 GCA_029286605.1 Sericinus montela
TTCTTCAATGCTCGTACTATTTTCACTACCTGATGCGCCGAAAAATGGTCTCCATGTTGGTTTTAATTCTTCACCTCTACGATATGCCTCACCGAGAGAACCTGACGTTGATTCTGTGGTTTCAAAAGAACCTCTCGATTCTACACTTAATGACCCTCTTGAATCCATACTTGATTTGGATGAACTCTTTTGTTCATCGAGACGTGCCTTTCGCTTTGAGGATGTGTCATCAACACTCAGAGACCCTTTAGAGGGAGTTGTAGTTGTCGTATCTACACTTGACTTGGATGAACTCTTTTGGTCAGTATCTTTCAAAGCTCTTTTTTTCATTAATTCTCTTTCGAATGAAGAAGTAATAACATTACCATCGTCATCAAAATCAATAGTAGTATTTTGATCTTCTTGTGATATTGTAATTGCAATTTTAGTTTTCTTAACAGTTGTTTGAAGATCTTTTGTAGCGTCAGAAGCTCTTGAAGCTGCAGACTGACTAGACTCTGATTCTTCAATGACACATTTTCCTATCTTCTCCAAGCCACTTTTTCGTAAATTTGGTTTTGAAAGTTGTTCAACTGTTCGATCTATACTCTCAGAGCTTGATTCTGAATCAGTTGGAGCTTTCAAAGAATCAACTTGACCTTGTTTTTCTAAGGTAGGTGTCGGGGATTTTCTCGTTCCTAACTTAGATGGACTCCGAGGACTTTCGATTCGACCTAATTCTGGAATAGGAGAAGGGGACTTCGAATTAGACTTTGAATGTTCACTGGATAACGTATGATGGGATACTAGGTGCTCCTCTCCGTATTCCATTGCTTGTTTTAGTTCTTCAAGACACTCTCTGTCTTTTTTATTCAATTTTTCGATATCTTGAGAAATTCCTAATGGTCTAGCAATTGAACAGCTGACGCTCGACTCATCGTCAATAGAACTACCCTTGATATTAGCACTTGAAGGACTAACGTCCTTTTCAATGCTTGTCCAAGAAGTAGACTCGGAGCTTCGTGATCGTTCTGCGCTCAATTTTAATAATTCACTCCTTCTAGATTTGGCTGTCAGTAAAGTTTTAAGATCATTCTTTTGTTCAGTGGGTGAAATATCATTAGCACTGCCAGAACTACCAGTTTGTTCACCTGATTCCGATTTTTGAATAGATCTAGAAGTATTGGCGTCGATAAGTGGCAAATTTTCAATAGTCGGACTGTTTTCTTGAGGCGGGGTCACTATTATTTTGTTTTTGTTTTTAAATTTAAGCGTTAAGTCCATTGATTTTGTAAGCTCTTTATTGACTTTTATATCTCGATCAGTTTCATTTTCTGAAAAGAGTTGTGACATAGATTCATTTTTTAAAAATTCTACTAAACTAGCGGACGATTCTTCAAAAGTACTTTGTTGGTCTAGAGTTTTTTTACTGTTGCTATTTCTATTGCTTTTATCTGACAGTGGCAATTCTGTGTCAGCTGTATATTCCTCATAATCGACGGTTATCCAGGAACTTGTGTCGTCGCTCTTACCACGGTGAAGTTTGCTTTTCTTCTCCTTTTTCGAAACTTGGTCTTGATCAGATGAGCTGTCAGCATCTATGTATGGTAAAGAAAGACCTAGCATATTACTCTCATCAGATACTTTAAGCTCACTAACTTCTGTCAGAGACTCTTCTTCACTAGTTAAACGCGTAACTTCCTGTCTTTTTTCATTCAGTAAGTTATGAATATCTTGATTACTTTTACTTTCCCGGATTTCTGATTGCCTTTGTTTATTATAAATATCTATTTTTCTTCTTTCCATAATAACAGTCTGAGTGTCGTTTTCAATAACAGTGTGCTGAGAACTAGTCATCCACTCGATTGAAGAGTCATCTTCAGTCTTCTCTTTATAGCTGTGCGAAGGAGAAACGTCTTTGAAATCATACTCTTTGAAGGGTGGTTCAGATTCTTCTTTGACACAGGGATGAACGTCTACAGTTACGACTTCTTGTTTAAAATGTTTATCCACTGCGTCTTCAACAGATGGTAATGTCGGCGTTACATAATTTCTATCCAAACTTTTAGATTTGGCCTTGGCGTCGAGATGTGTATCTATTTTTCGATCTAAACTCTTAGATTTCACGCTTGGATGTACTTTTTGGTACACTACTTTACCCTCAATTTGCTGCTTGATTTCTTGTTTCTTTGATAATGTTTTTGGTGATTTTTGGAGTGCCGCAAGATCGTCAAATTTGTCCTCTAAGGACTGACTTGATTTGTCATCCATACTTTTATTTAATTTGTTGCTTGTAGTTTTATTTGTTTTTTGATCTTCAAAACTTCTGCTTATTTTACCAGATAATTTATTATCAAGTTTTTTCGGCGATTTTGCAATAAAAACATGATCCTCTGCTTTACTGTTTATTTTAGTTTCAATTATTATCTTGTCACCTTCAGTTTTAACCACAATCTTATCTTCAGGTGGCGGAAAAGGTGGCATTGTGTCTTTCACTGGACTGATGAGAGTTTTAGTTTGTTTCAAAGCAGCTTCAAATAACATTTGCTGCTTTTCTTTACGTTTAGCAATTTCAGAATCACTTTCTTCTTGTGATTTCGTCCTTTCTTTTTCTTTACTACTGCCTCGTTTTATTTCCATCTTTTCTAGAGATTTAGATTTCTCTTTAGAAACTTTCTTTGCTATTTGATCAAGTTCTTGGCTTTTAGCTCGAGCTATATCTAAAGGCGGCACTGTCAAGAAATCAGGACGATCTTTTAGAGACGATGGTAATGATTTTTGAGTTTGTAACGCTTTCACTTTAGTCGCATTAGTATCTAAAGAACCGCCCTTATTAAGCTTACTGGTAATCTTCTGTTTATCTTCTGGTTTCGTTTTTAAGGTAAGTTTTTTCTTTTCTTTGCGTTTTATTCTTTCTATATCAGGTACTATTTGATCTTCACTTAGATCTGACAGTTTTCGTATGCTACCCCTAGGAGAATTCAAAGACGAAGTAGGAGATCTTGAGGGAGATTTAGATAGTGGCGATCGTGATAATGGCGACCTATTTATCGGTGAACGAGAGGGAGATTTTGCTTGAGATGTAATTTTAGTTAGGTCATAGCGGCGTTTAAAAGAACGAGGCCGCCTTTGCTCTACAAGATCATCTAACAATTTTAACTCTTCACTGTCGATTACTACCGACTTTATTTCCGGAGGAGATTCACCGGAATATTCTTCTTCGACTTCTTCAATTTTGTCTATTGTGTCTTTTTTAACTGTATTCGATTTGGATTTTTCGTCTAGAAGTGGTTTTTCTTCAAGTATCACGCCTTCTTCATTTACATCTTCTACGGTATCATCTTTTGAAGAAAATGCATTCATTGGCGGTAACCTATGTAATTGTATTACAGGTGTGTCTAAACTTTTTGCTCTTCGACTAGCTGTTGGTGAATCTTGTGTTGCCTTCTGTCGCTGAAGTGAGAATACTGAACCTTCAGACAAATTTAATCTAGCGTGCGCAAAAAGAATCGGAGTACCTCCGGTTTTGCGCAACATAGGAGACATTAATTCGTCACGAAGACTCTTTTTCACATCAAGCTTAGTAGAATCTTTTTTATCTGGTTGAGTAAGCTCACTTCGTTCTTCGGATTGTGTTCGAACACCGGTAACTTTTTGTATTTCCATGTCAGCTAAATGTTCTTCTTCAGATTTAAGAAATTCCGTGCTTTCTAGAATGGGTGAAGGAATGTTTTCATTATATTCCCAAGTTGAACTTTCCTTACTTAATTGTTTTACCTCAGGAAGTTTCATAGCGACGTCATCTTCAGAACTAGGAATTGAAATTGAACGTTCAGAAATGCGTCTCAATTCTGTTGCTGTTCCGCTAGTGCCATCAAGAATTTGTGGATTATATTTTGCTTCGAGCTCTGCAAGTTTTCGGCACTGAGGCGGAGAGCCCTCGATTTCCGTCGAACTCATAGTTTGGCCCCTATGCCACGCTCCGGATGTTATTTTATCGTATTCAAGCTGTAAAATAGGCTCCAATTCTTTGCGTGATTGAGGAGGCGAAAATTCTAATTTAGGAGCAGCTTCGGTGGTACCGAAAACATCATCCGAATCAACACTTTCATCGTCAGATGAAAATGAAGTGATTCTGATTTTGTTATTATTTTTTGGTTTAATCTTACCACCCACGCCTTTTTTACATGTGCCTCGGCCTTTAGCGACCCTTTTTGTAGGTAATTTCTCCGATTTAGACTTTATATCAGCACGTAATTTTTCTGCAGCTGTCAACGGCTTAGGATCTTTACAAATAGGTGGTTGTTGTACGTTTCGCCCATTAATTGCAAATTTTATATCATGTGGGAACTGAGGTTCCTGTCTTATACTATCAGTTTTTGAACTGGTTGCAGAATCACTTTCAATTTGGCTCAATTTAGAGTTTAACGTTTCAAGTAAAACAGGATCTAATTTTTTACTAATATCACGTTTTGGACTTGGTACATGTTGCATCTGACCACTCTTGTCTATTTCCAAAGTAACAGGATCAATCTTCGAAAGGTCAATGTTTTGTGTAAATAGGAAATCCCGATTTTCCACTTCCAAGAATTTGGAGCTATGATCAGCTTGGATACTGTTTCTTGGCGACTTCGGCGACTTTGGTGACTTAGGAGACTTGGGCGATTTCGGAGATTTGGGTGATTTTGGAGATTTTGGAGACTTAGGCGATTTGGGTGATCTTGGCGACTTTGGATGGTCATGATATTTACATCTTGGATGTGCGCTAACTATATGCCTACCATTTTGCGGAGCTAATGTTATTATGTCAGGTGGTTGCCTCTTATCAATCAAAGGTGAGGGAGCAGTACCGTTCATTACATGTCTCTTATGTAAAACGTATGGGATGTCATAGCCATCATCAAAAACTTTCTTGTTGTCAGGAAATCCAGCTTTGAACGCGTCAAACTCTTTGAAATAGTTCTTTGGTAAATCAAATGGAGAGCGCACGTGATCAGGATGTACGGATGGCAACTCAAAGTGAGATCTTTTGGTTGCAATGGGAGGAGCACTAGGTATTTGACGGAATATATAATCTTCGTCACTAGATTCGGCAGGAGTCAAGTCAATTGATTTTTGATGCATTAAGACGTGGCGACGTGAGTTTACACTACTAAATCGAGGTCTGTTTGCTAAGCTGTTTGGATCGCTTTTCGTTCTTTCAACTGTTGGATGAGAATATGGGACTGCAGTGTCCGCTAAACGACTACTAGAACTTGTCTCTAAAATTAATTTAGGATTATATTCGTCAAAATGCGTCTTAGCCATTAGCTCCTCTTTTAAATTTTCCTTTCTAACAACATGTGTATACACTTTGCCTCGCATATTCTTATCAAATTCTGACTGTAGTATTGATGATGTCCCAGGCTGCATCGTAGCAGCTTTAGCCTTATTTTTAGCATATTCAATACTGTCCATCGCAGGTAAAATACGAACATTCACATCTGATTCATTTGAAGATTCCTTGATCAGATGCGATGTATTGTTTTCTTTACTAATAGAGCGTGTTAAAGATTCAATCTTTTCTTTGTCAAAACTAAACACAGTTTCAGAAGAACGGCGACGTTGATAGCTATGTATTTTAGCTGCTCTGTTATCAATCTCTGTGTCAAGACCGGCAATTTTTTCTGGCCAAATATGTGTAACATGAGAATGCATAACATCCTCTTCTTCAGTGGACAACTCGTCAGATTTCTTTTGTGGACTCGAGTCTGAATATTGTGCGTATTGCTCCAACTCTACATTTTGTAAACTAGCAGAATGCATAGGACTTGGATCTTTGTGTTTACTGTTACTGGGAAATGTTGAATATGGAGTAGGGATGTGGTAATACTCCGGCGAATTTGCAAGTTTTGCTATCAAATCTTCATGAGACTTGTCGAATAAAGTTTTTTCACTATATTCTGGTTTTTCCATACCTATGAAAGTTGGTTGAGTATCAAAGAATTCTTTACCAGAGTCCGGACTCGAAGAGGGTGAGATTGGCTCGAAAGGATCAACATATGTTGTCTGAACACTGGTCACACTGCGGCGTCTCAGGTTTAGATCTTCAGATTCATAAATATTTTTTTTACAATCGTAATAATCTGATTTAGAATCTTGACTCGAAGTTCTGGAACCCGACCTATCGGAGCTTTTGCTCTTTAATGTTTCCCGTGATTTTTTACTATCAGTGTGATAAACACTATCCCTAGATTTTTTACTAGATTCAGCACTACTCTTGGATATTTTCTCGTAAATATCACTTTTAGACTCCTGGCTAGAAGTGCGAGAGCCGAGAGCGCGTTTGATTTCTTTATAAAAGCTGCCATCAGATCTAACGGACAACTTTTCCCGTGGAAGTATGCGCGGATCGTCGATAAGAAACGGATCGAGGGGTAAGTCGTTGTCGCTTTTATATTTAACACCTACAATATTAATCGGTTCCTGTGCATCGCACTCGGACAGATGCGACAGCGATTGGTCGTCGTCGGACGGCAGATCGTTGCCGGAGTCCAGGGAGCACGAGCGGGTCGCGGCGGAGGAGCGCGCGCGCACGCGGGCGTACCTGCGGCGCTCGGAGTACTCGTCGTCCGAGCGCTCGAGCAGTTCGTAGCTGTCGTGCGAGATGTCGTCCTGGGAGCCGCTACGGACGAACGTGGGCAGGTCGAGGCGCGGCTCGCTGACGGCGCCGGGGAAGCTGGACGAGTACGTGCGCCCGATCATCTCGCGCTGCGACTCGATGGAGCCGCGGTCGGCGAGTATGAAGGCCAGCGTGCGCGCGTCGTCGTAGCGGGTGACGGGCGAGTCGATGCGGCGGCCGGGCTCGGCGCTGCACGTGTGCAGGTCGGCCAGCAGGCTGCGCGTGTCGCGCTCGGCGCGGCGCTTGGCGCGGCCCGCCTCGTCGAAGCTGAAGTCGCGCAGGTTGCGGCAGCTGGCGCTGCGGCGCCACACGCGGCGGCCGCCGGCCTCCGCCTCGCCCCCGCCCGCCGGCGGCGCCGCGCGCCCCGCGTCCCCCGCGGCCTCGAGGTCCGCGAGCAGCAGCGAGCCCGAGCGGCTGGAGCGCGGCGAGGGGCAGGCCGAGTACATGTTGGACTGCGAGAGCTCGTAGTCGAGGCGGTCGCGGCTAGGGCCCGGCGAGGCGGCGGCAGGGCGCGACGCAGTGCGCGTGTGTGTGTGCGTGTGCGTGTGCGTGCAGGTGCGGGAGGGTGTGGTGCGCGTGTGCGTGGGCGAGGCCGCGGGGCTCTGACCTGGCGGCGGGCGCGGCCCACGAGGCGGCGGAGTGGGTGCGCGCGCGCGGACACTTTCGCGCGCCGTCGCCTGACTCCACGCACTCTCCGGCGAAATCTGCACAGCAATTTTATAACATAATTTCATACCACCATACCATACCGTACCGTACATGAAGTAACTTATATGAAATACGCCTAGTATATTTGTTAGCAATTATTGAATACTTCTAGAAATAAGGGTTTCAAATCTAATGATTTATAGTGTAAATCCTAATGATTTGAAATTTTAGTAGTAAAATCATTGTAGTCAAATCTAATGATTGTCAGCTATCGTGACTCCAAACTTTGATAACATAACTTTGATACATAATTGCATTATCATCTGGTAAATTCAAAAGAACTTATAAAGAGGGTAAACTATAGAGACCCTCTCTAGATGATGATTGATATGCACTTAATATAAATCTTATATATCACTTAATACCACAAAAAATGTATTTACACAATATTACGAGGATACCGCTGTGAGTTACGCCTCTATGTATATGAATTAAGTTAGTACAAATATGTTCAATAAGAAATATCTTTGATGAAACGTACCAACGGTGTCGTCGTCCGATGAGGCAGAGGTGAATCCTCCATAGGATGATGATTGACCTCTGCATGGGTCACCAACTCCGGAGCCGCCTGATGGCATGCATTACCCCAGTTCAAATACAGTTTTTGAAAGAATTAAAACATTCAACAAGTAGTCACAACACCAAGTGCGACGCAGAAAATGTGCGATACGATAGCGCGGTGCACGAATGGCTGTTAACCAAAGAGAACACGAAATGTTGGTGTCAAATGTTATTGAATAAACACTAAATATATTGTTATTGTCATAAGCACTGATGAGTACACGTGAACAAACTTTTACAAAGAATTTGGGATATTATTTTATTTTTTAAATGTTTTTTTTTTATATTAAGTCATGTACAAATATCAACATCATGCCATGGTTCGACCGAATATGATTACTCAGATATATGTCCTACAAGGATTTTTTCTTGTTTCAAATAGAAAAATTATTTGTGGCACTATATTCCTTTTTTTAAACGAGAGCTCTTAGTACGCAAAATGGAGAATAAACTGGGAAAATTATTTCACAATACTGGGATAAAAAAACTCATCCGTACGCGCCTTCCCCCTGAGAATTAGACCTTTGTTGCTAACTGTAACTAACTAATATGGGACAATATGTAAATAATAAAATAATGCTAACTGTAAACGTATCTTTCTTTCCATACTGTACCTAAAGAATTGTCTTTTAACGAAGCGAAAACGTAAAAACTGTGCAGCAAATCGAACATTCATAAACATTAATTCAGTCATAAACACTGAATGACAGCAGAAATATTCGAAAATATCGAAAAGTCTATACAAAATGTATTGTAAATATAATAATGGCTAAAGTTCTACAGTTCAGACCCCTATCAACTTTTTTTTATTTCTAAATAGAAAAGGTACTAGGAAAAGTAGTGTTAACAAAAGAGACCAATAAAATTATGCAAACAATTTACAATCCTACCATTCCAATGAATTCGGACAAGCCCTCTCATATTAGCTTTCATTCAAAATTAATATTGTTGTGTGTTAGTGCCACAAACTTATTTATAGGACGTATTTTTTTTAAATATAGTGTAACCACATTCGGTCCGATAAATGTAAAGTGCAAAAGATGGCGGATTAGAAGAACTAAGCCAATTTAATAAGGCTCTTACGATTTGATTGCAGTACAGTTTTGTCAGCTGAAAGAAAAATAAACGATATTGTCTATGTGTGATAAAAACTAAAAGCAACCTAAAAGCTCCTATATAATAGGACGTGTTGCTACCACAATACATAGGTATGTATATAATATATGTAATTGTATGAGGCTACCGTGAAATTACAAAATAATACATAAATAAATTATTACATAATAATTACAAAATGTGCTATTAATTTAACTACACTATATCTTTCATTTTAATAAAAAAATATATCAGACCCTCATATATCATATCAACTAAACTTTTTACAAATATACATATTTGTAAATACAGTTATACAGTTATACACATTTGTAAATACAGTTATACAGTTATACACAGCATAGCTACAGTTGTGATCTAGAATTAAATTTTTACCACCTGCATATTAGCGAAAAACTATTAAAAGAAATCTAGCTGTTTAAGAAATGATATAAAAAATTTTGAAATGCTATAAAATTTCGAAGAAAAGTAAAAATCCGGCAACCCAAATAGGAGGTCTACGCAGACTTTTCCCTACTTTTCTACAATCTCGGGTCACTACTAAAAACCTATTTAGTAGTGATGTGCCCTTCGAAGTGAAGGATATGCTTCGAATAACGTCCAACGTCGGTTGATTGTCAAAATAGCACACATTTTAAAATTCTATTATGATGTTATAACTTTAAATAAGCAAATCTTGTAAATACCTGAAGCCCCTTTTAACGGTTTTGTCAATTAATTTGTGTGAGGGGTGTGTGTGGGGTGTGTGGGGTGTGGGGTGTGTGTGGGGTGTGGGGTGTGTTAGGGGGGTGTGTGTGGGGTGAGTTAGGGGGGTGTTAGGGGGTGTGGGGTGTGTGTGGGGTGTGTGTGGGGTGTGTGGGGTGTGTGGGGTGTGTGGGGTGTGTGTGGGGGGTGTTAGGGGGGTGTGTTAGGGGGGTGAGTGTGGGGTGTGTTAGGGGGGTGTGTGTGGGGTGTGTTAGGGGGGTGTGTGTGGGGTGTGTTAGGGGGGTGTGTGTGGGGTGTGTGTGGGGTGTGTTAGGGGGGTGTGTGTGGGGTGGGGGTGAGGTGTGTGTGGGGTGCGTGTGGGGGCGGCGGCGACGCACCTTGTCCCTCGTGCTGGCATAGGCGGTAGCTGCGAGCGGCGGGGGAGTGCGGCGCGCGCGCGGCGGCGAGCGGCTCCGGCGGCGCGCCTCCTCCGCACTGTAGCCCTTCATCATCAGCGAGGCCTCCAGGTAGTGAGGTTGCTTGTCCCACTCCAGGGAAATCGCTGCGGGACCATCGCACACGCTCTACGTTATCGCGCACGGATTCACTTCGAGAGTGTGCTGCGTTTTAATAACACTAGGACATTTTTGACGACGCGTTGGTCTCGTTGGTAGCGAGCATACTATCGAAGATAAGGGTTTTCGGGTTCGAATTCCGCTAAGGATTAAATAATTAATTTTTTTTATTTAATTTCAACTTATGGTATCCTTACAGATATATAAATAAGTGCAAAGAATATCGTAAATCGCATCATATATCCTTTATTTATTTTAATTCGAGTCATGAATGTTTATATGCACATATTAGCTCAAACCAAACCAAAACGTAATCGCAGCTTTGGGGCCCTTTCTCTCTTGCACCGTAATGAAATATTTGTAAAATAATTCGTATACATAATGCAATATTTTGCTATATGTATATGCATTATTTAACAAAATTTTAGTATTAGAAATAAACTGGTTCGGATTTAATATGACATATAATCAATAAATGACTTTGTCTAATTTACCAAATAGATAACCTTTACCATAATTAAATACAATGATAAAGTTAAGTTCTATGAGCTATTTAAAAATAATTTTAACATACTATTGTCAGGTGACATTCAAAAGCAGAAAGCACAGTGGTTGCAGGAAACGGCATCCAAATGTAAGGCGTCTCGTGTACAAATGTTTGTAAAAATGTTTCAAACATGAATACGTTTGAGCTGTGTATGTTGGTATATGCAAGCAGAGCAGTAGTCTATGGATTATCATATACTTATGTAGCACCTTGTGTAGAGTTGATGTAAAATGTTTGACTGTGATGATTACTTGAGGTTGCCATAGAGAAAATAGGCACTTGTGATTTATTCAGTGTAACTAACCATTTATTCTCAAATAAACTTTATTCAAGTTTATTCAAGTTTAGAAAGAAATGTTCGGATGTGATCTTGCGAGTTCGGAAATGCTCGAGTGTGGTCGGGAGAGTCCGTACTGGTGCGTGTGCGTGCGCGCGGGGTGCATGTGCGTGCGGGCGTGGTGCGCGCGGGGTGCGTGCGTGGTGCGTGCGGGGTGCGTGGTGCGTGCGTGCGTGCGTGCGTGCGTGGTGCGTGTGCGTGCGTACGTGGTGCGCGCGGGGTGCGTGCAGGGTGCGTGCGGGGTGCGTGCGGGGTGCGCGCGGGGTGCATGTGCGTGCGGGCGTGGTGCGCGCGGGGTGCGTGCGTGGTGCGTGCGGGGTGCGTGCGGGGTGCGTGCGGGGTGCGTGTGCGTGCGTGCGTGGAGCGGGGTGCGTGCGGGGTGCGTGCGTGGTGCGCGCGGGTGCGTACGTGGTGCACGTGGTGCGCGCGGGTGCGTGTGCGTGCGTACGTGGTGCACGCGTGGTGCGCGCGGGATGCGTGCGTGGTGCGTGCGGGGTGCGTGCGGGGTGCGTGTTTGTGCGTGCGTGGAGCGGGTGCGTGCGGGTGCGCGCGGGGTGCGTACGTGGTGCGTGCGGGGTGCGTGTGCGTGCGTACGTGGTGCACGCGTGGTGCGCGCGATGCGTGCGTGGTGCGTGCGGGTGCGTGCGGGTGCGTGTGCGTGCGCGCGGGGTGCGTGCGGGTGCGCGCGGGGTGCGTGCGGGTGCGTGCGTGGTGCGTGGTGCGTGCGTGCGTGCGTACGTGGTGCACGCGGTGCGCGCGGGATGCGTGCGTGGTGCGTGCGGGTGCGTGCGGGTGCGTGTGCGTGCGTACGTGGTGCACGCGTGGTGCGCGGGATGCGTGCGTGGTGCGTGCGGGGTGCGTGCGTGCGTACGTGGTGCACGCGTGGTGCGCGCGGGATGCGTGCGTGGTGCGTGCGGGGTGCGTGCGGTGCGTGCGGGGTGCGCGCGGGGTGCGTGCGGGATGCGTGCGTGGTGCGTGCGGGTGCGTGCGTGCGTGCGTGAGCGGGTGCGTGCGGGGTGCGTGCGTGCGTGGAGCGGGGTGCGTGCGTGCGTGCGTGGTGCGTGCGTGCGTACGTGGTGCGTGCGGGGTGCGTGCGTGGTGCGTGCGTGGTGCGTGCGGGGTGCGTGCGAGCGTGCGTGGAGCGGTGCGTGCGGGGTGCGCGCGGGGTGCGTACGTGGTGCGTGCGGGTGCGTGTGCGTGCGTACGTGGTGCACGCGTGGTGCGCGGATGCGTGCGTGGTGCGTGCGGGGTGCGTGCGGTGCGTGCGGGGTGCGCGCGGGGTGCGTGCGGGGTGCGCGCGGGGTGCGTGCGGTGCGTGCGGGTGCGTGCGGGGTGCGTGTGCGTGCGTGCGTGGAGCGGGGTGCGTGCGGGGTGCGTGCGGGATGCGTGCGTGGTGCGTGCGGGGTGCGTGCGGGGTGCGTGTGCGTGCGTGCGTGGAGCGGGGTGCGTGCGGGGTGCGCGGGATGCGTGCGTGGTGCGTGCGGGGTGCGTGCGGGGTGCGTGTGCGTGCGTGCGTGGTGCGGGGTGCGTGCGGGGTGCGCGCGGGGTGCGTACGTACCGTCGGAGCCGGGCGGCAGCGGCAGCAGCGGGTGCGCGGACACGCTCGCGTTGAGCGCGGCGGCGGCGCGCGGCGGGCCCGGCCGCCACGCGCGGAACGACCCCGACCTGCGGCATCGGGCAGAGGATGGTGACTCGCACCAGCTTTTGGTTTCACGTATGCGATTTGACAAATACGGCTATGAAGTTGCGTACTGCGGCACGGTTAGACTTCACGAGCACACGGTTTACGGAACGCGTACGCCTACTCTTGAATCCCACAATGAATCTCTATATGCTTTATGTCGCACACACTTAGTGTACGCATCAACATAATAAATTACAAAAAGTAAATGAACAGGAAATCAAGATTGCATTAAATTGATTAGATTCGTTTCTGCACAAGTTCTGTTTTAATTATTTCATAAATTCATAACAGATCTGACATATGTTAAAACTTGAAAAAATGAAAAAACTTTTCTTTAATTGTTCTTTGAAATTAATTTAAAATAAAATGAACCTAACAAAAAATAATTAACTAAAATAAATTACTAGAGATATTTATCACTTAGTAATAAAACTAATGTCCCGCCTAATGTAAAAAGACACAAAAGCGTCACAAATTATAAAAAAGAGCGTGGCGCTGTATGAATGGAGACGTTTGAGAATGTTAACGGGTAAAGATTGAAAATTGAATTTTAACACAATTAGCTAAGGCACAAATTGTAAGTGCTGATTGATTGCAACACGCCTACCAAACGACCGCACCATCCTCCGACCGATTGTCACGGTGTCGTTGTCGCAACAGCGAGCAACAAAATCAAAACATTGTACTTTTAGAATAAGCGAAAGTCTCAACGAATACAGCGCATGCTCGAGAACGCTAACCACCATCGATGTGACTTCATCATATAGACAAGTGTCTGTTGCCGCGAAATAGTGAGAGACCCAATGATTTATAATTATCAGAATTGCTTTTTATAGAACTTCCCCTTTCTTTTGAATTCGGTTAAAACATAATAGCATTAAAACTGCAATAAAAATCTCTGGGTACTTGACAATACACAATGACATTCCTTAGATCTGTCATATTGTTGACATATGTCACTTTCTCGCGATAACCTCACGTGTCGCTATGACAATAGGGTAACAAAATATCAATTCGAAGCCTCACGTAATCCAATTTGTTTATAAATAGTTTTAAGGGAGGCATATTATTATATTTATCATGCAAATGTTTCGCCTCCATCGCTTGATCATCACACAAAGTCCACGCTGTAAAACCAAAAGCTAGTCCCAGCCCATGCCAACGACTCACCTTACAAATATTATTAGCTCACTTAATACTAATTTAATTAATATTCATTAGCATCTACACCAACTAACAACTGAAGTCCTATTGGATAATTAACAGTTTTATCTAAAAGAGCTATATTGACAACTAGCAATCTATCTACGCATCAAACAGTACAGTAAGGGGCCATTCATTACATACGTAAGGATGATTTTGACGATTTTTGACCTTATCCTTTCCCCATGTACATACATACATAAGATTTCTCAACCCCCGTCTCCACATCCTTTTTCTTCCGCAGATTCTATCTAATATTATTTATAACGTGTAACACTAAAACTCATAGACGTAATCAAAGATTTTAAATATTTCTTTGTAAATAATTTAGTTTATAGTTATCATTGCTATCAGATATAAATTATCCAAATATTATTAGATAACTTTCTAGTGTTTAGAATAATATTATTATAAGAAATAGAAATAGAATTATAGCAATAAATTTCTATTTAATAGCAATAGATTTGTAAAAATATTACATAAGGATCGATGTTATTCCCCTTCCTCCCTCCCCGATAAGGGCATGTATAGATTTTCCTAAACACAGTCAGGGGACCCTAGGCCCTAGGACCCAGACCCTTACGTAACGAACGAATGTCCCCCGGGCACAGTAAGCTACGGCGCGAACATGGAATGCGGCACTACGAGCGGCCGCCGCGGCTCGCGGGCGCGTACGCACCTTTGGAACGTCTGACGTTTCACGTAGTTGTCGCGCACGAACTCCACGATCTGCTTCTGCGTCTTGCCGCTGTACCTGTGCAATTGTTTCAGTTCTATTTACATTCTCATCGACTCTTTTTGACGACCCGCGTGGACGAGTGGCTCTGAAGATACGGATTCGATTCCCGGTCGATGTAGGGAATACAATTTTTCAACATTTTCTCGGGTGTCGGTGTTTTGTGGTAGCTTCGTTGTTTCTGATTCCATAGTACAAGTGTAGTTTAGCAACTTAAGTAGGGATCAGATAGTGTGTTGCATACACGATACTATTATACTGTAACATTGTATTATTATACAATTCAATTAAGGACTTTCTCACATTAAATTTTACAAGTGTACAGAAGTTGTATGGAGACAAGATGTACATATAACGTGTAGTGAGTATGATTCAGTGGGGACTTTAGTAGTTACTACCTACTTAGTAATTTGAAAGTTAGAATGATTTTCAACAGATGGCGCCAACCCGTGGCGTAATATAATAATGTTCGGAAATAAAAGCGTCGCCACAGTGCGACAGGGGTCGCGGGTTTCGCAGCGACAGTTGATTTTTAAAAGTTTTCATTAATTCAAGAACAAAAAGTCCAGCATGAAAAAAAAATTATCTTCACAGTCCTGACGTGGTGGCCGTTGAGAACAGATCGCCAAGTGTCACTTCATCCTTTAATACCTGTTCAATGCAATACGTAGTATGTAAGTGTGTAAGTAAGCAAGTATGCTTGTGTGTGTTTTAGTCGTATAAAATACAAAGATTAAACAGTCAAAAAAGATCCTCATTCACGCACGTCCAGGCATCCGAGTGCTCTTGACATTCCGCTCTTAAAAAATAAAAAAAAATGCCTCCGTAAAAAGGGATCCGCGTGCGTCGGTACCGGAATGAGGAGCCGCGCGACATGACGCGCGCGCGCTGGCGCGGCAGGCGCGGCACGCTGCTGCAGCGGAAGAAGCCGTGGTTCTCCACGCACTTCTTCCAGAAGCTCTTGCACTCGTTGCGCCCCTCGAACAGGAACTCCACCACGTCGCGGTAGTGCCCCTGCCGGCAGACATTCGATTCACATGGTCCATCAATGTTTCGCGTGTCGTTTGTTAATAAAACTCGCATAGCTGTGGCGTTAGATCATACCACCTACAGTCATACCTTCGATACCGGAATAAGCGACTAAGGAAAATCCTTACAAAATGTTAAACATCAAAAAATACCTGAAAACCCTTCCGCATAGGAGAAGCTTGTAGGACACAATGGACTTTTACAGACCATTATAATAAAACACATATTAATCATAATGACGCATTTTTATTCCGTTC
This sequence comes from Sericinus montela, assembly GCA_029286605.1. Lineage (NCBI taxonomy): Eukaryota > Metazoa > Arthropoda > Insecta > Lepidoptera > Papilionidae > Sericinus > Sericinus montela. The sequence continues at coordinate 2,988,578 of JAGSMR010000070.1, forward strand.
AATATAACGTTACCCAAACTATATCGCCACCCTTATTATTGACAATTGATATGAATTTTTGAAACGACCTTTGTTGTCGAGTGGCGTAAACACCGGTTTTCAAGGTGTCGTTATCTCGAGGTCCTGGTCCTGAGTTCTATTCTCGGTCGGGTCTATATAGAAAAACCACCTTGTCAAAGCGATTGTGGTGCTTTCGTTGTTTCCCATTCCTATGCCACAAGTGCGTTAGCATCTTACATTGGGATCGAAACAATGTATGTGAAGTTGTCCCTATCTATATATGTATTTATGGATAAGCAACTCGAAAAATAACAAACCAAAACAAACAGACCCATCACAGGCAGTGGCGTCTCTGGTACGAATTGCAAACGCAAACTAAATATTTTAGACTTACTTGAAAGAGAAAAGCGTAGAGTATGTGGGACACGGTGGCTCGGAAATAAAAGCATTGCCACTGTACGACACCGGTCGCGGGTTCAAATCCCGCTAGCATCAGAAGATATTTTAAGTTTCTCATTAATTTTATAGCAAAAGGCAAACTCACATAGCCCTCTGGATGCAGCTTGATAAGGAACTTTTTCCTTTTAAACGATATCTTCCTGATCTTGGCCCAGCTGAACGTGTTGATCTTCGTGAAGTTCTGGAAGACTACAATGCCCATGTGGGCTACGGCAAGGTTCAGAGGCACGCCTTCGTGGTCTTTAGCTGGGTGCATTTTTATACCTGCAAACGAAATAATCCGCAATGAAGACATCCGCAGCAGAACTATGACAAACGACACAGCAGTAAAGATCAGCGCGCTGAAGTGGCAATGGGCCGGCCACATAGCAGGTAGATCTGATAACCGCTGGGGAAAAATGGTTCTCAAGTGGCAACCTCGTTTAGGCAAACGTATTATAGGACGATCCGCCGCAAGATGGAGTGAAACCTGTAAAATGTTGCGGGGAGTCGAGAGATGCAGGTGGCTGGGAACCGTTCTTTGTGGCGAATTCTAGGGGAGGCCTATATTCATTGAAATGATTTGAAAATAATTTTCCGACACTACACTTCACGGCTGTTTGACTCCAGGCACGTAGTGTTTATATACTCTCTAAAAATAGTCTATTATGTGTTTGACATTGGCAGTATGTAATATTAATGTTAACATACCATACAATTCGCACCTTCGCGCAGTCTCTAACAAATTGAGATCCGCTTCCGCAGGACTCTGGCCTCTATAACAGATATTTAATTAATATTAACAGATAATTAATTTATATTAACAGATAATTAATTTATATTTAATATAATTAATTAATATCAATATCTTTTTAATAAGTCACGATAGCCGAGTTGTTGGGTGGTCGGAATTTCGAGTCGAGAGACCCGAGTTCGATCCCCAGGTGGCAGTATCAATGAGTTTTTCAAAAACTTATGTACGAATTTCATCGTTGGCTTGGACATAAGGGCGGCGACAGGCTCACCACCTGTCACGTTGTCCCGAAAATATCTTCGGAGGAAGGTGGGTCAAAGGGACTTAATTGTCTAGACTTGACCTCTGTCTACCCCTGTATTGGGAATTGCGTGAAGATATTTAATATTTTTTTAGCGACGACCCGATAGCCGAGTTGGTAGAGATCCTGCCTTCGAAGTTAAGGTTTCCTGGGTTGGAATTGCACTAAGGACAACTATTTGTGTAATGAATATGAATGTTTGTACTCGAGTCATGGACGATTAAATTAAATTAAATATCTTCACGCAATTGCCAATGTAGAGATACACATAGTTCTAGTCTAGACAATTAAGTATATTTGACGCAGCCATCGCCGATGGCCGTTTAGATGTATTTAAAAATGTTTATCTATATCAATATCTGTGTATGAATGTATATTGTACCGTTAGCTTGAACGTTACGAGGGCGACATGCTTACTAGGTGCCACACTATCCCAAATATACTTCAGAGAAAAGTAGGCCAAAAGACTTCATTGACTAGACCTCCGCCTATACACGCATGGAGAAATTGTGTGACGATAAACCTAAATTCACTAATTCACACACACTAATTCATTAAATGAAAACACATTCAACTATTCTTAATTCACTATAATTACTAAATACAACAAATAATTATTTTTCATGAGAAAAGGAAACATGCACAAGAGCGTATTTGCGGGGTTGAGAGCCAGTCGTCACCTCGTTGTCTAACTCAAAGATAAATATGGTACATTAGTTTCTAAATCGGTACGACACTTTCTCCTGGGGATCGAACTTCATAAATCAAAGTCGGCATATACAGATCACTCAGCTTATCATTCAGGTTAATGTTGGGAAGATCCTAACTTAATAGCATGTTAAATTTAAGATAGATTTTTGCTGAAAGACGTATAATTTGGAACATAGTGTTCCACAATACAAATACACAAATTAGAACTAGACGAAATAGATCATTACTTAAAAAAAATTGTTCCAAAAATAGGAAGACTGTTATTGCAACTATGAATAACACCATCGCAAACGTAAAATTACTAGACGTAATTTAATTACGATTAATTGTCAATATTGATTGAAACAATAAAAATGTGTAAATACTGTTTGTTCCTTATTCTTCTTCCTATTAAAAAAAAATCTTTAATTATATAAACAAAAGGTAAACTATCGACTTACATATGTTTCTTGTGATTCTCCATAATTCGTCGTTCGGACTCGGAATCCTGTCCAGGGAAGAACTTATATCCGCTGAGGTACGTGTGGTCCGGGTAGTCTTCTGGGACGAAGTCACCGCACTCCGCTGTTAATAAAAATATTAAGTTTTTGTGTTTGTCTTCCAATAAGGCTTAGTTTATATTTTTGTTTAGAGTGTATTCACTAATAGTGCAGGGTGTTCCTGCATGAATTGCTCTGACAAGGCGTAAGAAAGCTTATGATTGATATGACGACCTCCGTGGAAGAGTGGCGTAACACCGGTTTTCAAGGTGCCGCCATGTCGAGGTCCCGAGTTCGATTCCCAGTTGGGTCAATACAGAAAAAACACTTTTTCTACATTTTCTCGGGTCTGGGTGTGTGTGGTGTCTTCGTTGTTTTCGATTCCTATAACACAAGTGCTTTAGCATCTTTAGTATGTGATGTTTTCCCTATCTATATATGTATTATTTATTATTATTATTGATGTTGTTTGGTGGAAAATAATTAGGTTGCAGCATTACTTGCAATAAAACCACTCATACAGTTTAAATTACGATGAAACTGACAATAGTTTACATAGTTTTGTTTTTTTTTAATATGTAACGTTTTTAATAAAGTGTAACCTCGCCTTCGGTAATTTATGTACATTCATAATGCAGTCGCAACGTCACGTTCATTCAGGGTTCATTAATTAAAACTATAATAGATTTTAATAATAAATGTTGAGTGGACCAATAAGACTAGAGCTCCGAGACATACACAGTAAAATATGTGCGTATGTGATACACGCTTATTAATATTTAATTACAGAGGTCAAGGTCGAATTGCAAATACGAGGTATTTTGTAACTATTTTTATAATTATATATTATTAGAAGTGGAGAAATTCAAGAATACTCAGATACCAAGACGTATGTAAGGGAGCTTGGCGAGGTGTTCTCTCTGGCTTCCTGTGACGGAAAATGTAAATTAAAAGTATTAGTCGATTATTTTGTGCTATTTTAAACCGATTTAAAAACATAAAATAACTACGAAAGTTGTAATAAACATACACATAATAATATGTTAAACGTTTATAAACTAAATAATTTAATATTCCACCCTAAGTCTACTCTATGTATATTAATAACTTAACCCCGATTCAAATCTAGGCTACAAGATTTGTTTGACCTTTGATAATTCAAATAAAGTAATTAACGTTACGTAAATAAAATTAGCAGCATCGGAATGCATCTCGGCTAAGCAAATGAGTGCTCTCTCATTTTAATAGGTTCTAGAGTTGACGTGAGTCGGCCGAGCTGCAGTTATTTAAAAATATCATGTCAATTAAATTAATAAATATCTACAGGTATATTCCCAATACTGGAGATATATACAGAGGTGTTGACAATTAAATCCTTTCGACCCACCAATCACCGAACCCTGTTCGGTACAATTTTCAGCAACAACAACAACAATGCAGGAAACAGTACATAAATTATGATAACGATTCCTTAAAACCGACACTGGTAGTATAAAAAAATTAAACCCATGAACGAATAATATTAGAGAGTTGTAATTCGTATTTGTATAAAACTGTAAGCTCGGAAATGTAGTTTGTTTGTTTGTTAATGTTTATAGTTGCTCGTCAATGTCCTTTGAAATATAGGAGAGCCGGAACAGAGCTGACGGTAGACAGAAGCGGGTCGAATCTAACTTTACACTTTGTAAAGGGAATCCGACGTACACATTCAAGTGAAAACGTAACTGAGACCCGTGTCAAAACATCACAACGACATTGGCATCCTGTTTTACAATACTAGAAGCTATTAAAATAAGACTAGATATTGTATGCTATAATATACGAGAGAAGCAAAAAAATTTCGTGGAATAAATAGAATTAGGAAGAGACACGCAATTACAATCAATTTTCCTCGACCTAATGAAAACATCTGTAAAATAATATCGATATTTTGACGCTTTACGGCAAAAAATGTACCAGTGAGATTATGTCCACTACGAGAATAGCCAAAATAAATTTTAAAAAATAATAGTTAAAAACACTAAAGTGTCAGTGTTGTTTGCGAGTGTCCGTAGCCGCTTACCATCTGGACTGATAGTTCGTCTTTCACGTTCATGATAAGAAGAGCACAGGGCCTTGATTATAGAGAAGAAATATTTTATCATGTTGATTATGCCGTAAGGCGAAACCGGTCGGTTTAATTAAAGAGTGTGATAAAGTGAATTGTATACAGGTGTGCTATTTCAATGAATTTTAAAAACATGCATTTTTACTAAGTGACCACAACCGCAAGTATAAAATTACAGTATATTTAATAGTAACTCTAAAGTTGTTAAATAGAAACTTCTCGGAGGCTAACCTTGGACGATGTAACTGGCCATGAGTGCGGCGGTGTTCTGGTTGCATTGTACGCAGCCGTGCGCCAGGTCGCGCTTCACCTGCAGACAGAACAGGTAGCGGGTGAACTCCTCCTCGAGCCGCGCCGGGTCCGGCGTGTAGAACTTCACGCAGAAGCGCAGCGTCGGCTCCAGCATCGAGAGGCCCACTTGCCGGCACATCGGCTTCTCCACGTCCAGCCAGTACTGTTGGCAATAAATATAGTATGATGTAACAAATGTTACAAAAATATTGATACATATGAACGTACCTTCCTTTGTACAACCGTATCGCCGCGGTACGTACCGCCCTTTGTACAACCACTGTATATAACCTTTTTAAATGTATATCCTGTTAATAATATTTCTGTTATGGTGTGTACAATAAAGTGTATAAATAAATAAATAAATAAACGTAGAAGCAATTTTTCCCATCAACAGTCGATAACTTTTTTTGTAAAGCCCAAGTCCCCATAGTCGTCTCTTACGACATCCGCGTAAAAAACGAGGGTGACAGATAGTAGTGATTATATGACAAATAATTGTGTATTTTCTAAACGTTTATAATGTCCAAATAGTAAATTTCAATATTTCTTTCACATATTATCACTATGTATGCTTATATATTTAATAACAATAACGGATCTTTACTCATCTAAAATCCCGAGAAAATATAATAGCATACTACAATACATCTAGCATTATCTGAAGAAAAGCAAAAAAATTGAGGATCCTACCTTTGTTCCACTAGAGTCTTGATATTCCAGTCCAAAGTAATCGGCTTCTAGCAGATGAAGCTGTCGACACACTTGATCGAACAACACTCTGCCCAGCGCCTTTGACTGTAACAAACGACGATAAAAACATAAAGTACTGATAAACTACAAACTAATCATATATGTACTGTCTATGAATAACTTGAAACAAGCAGGTTATCCAGCCAATCGATAAACCCCCCGATTATTTATTCTGCGACCTTCCAATGAGATGAGTTTCGTGCTCCCCAACGACATGTATTTACGCTCCACGTGTAATATCACGCAAAAAGTTATTGCATAATCTTCACTTTAGTTACACACGAGTCTAATTAACAAATAAATAAAATATTTATTCGAAGCGCTTAGTCTCGACTGTATTCGACAGAGTATGTTTATATTTTTAAATTAGTAATTTTAAAGTCGAAGAAATCTCATTCGCGAGTCGTCAATTCTCTTGCTTCATCATAGGTGGTGGGTGTCGGGAGTAAGGAGATGATACAGTTCACACATTTATGAGTAAATGAGTGATTTTCTTTTCTTCTAGCTGACTAGCACTGTTGTTTCACGAATATGGCTCAGGTGTATCGATTTTGATCTTATGTGTAAATATATATAAATATCTTCACGCAATTTCCAATACAGGGGTAGATACAGGTCTAGTCTAGACGATTAAGTCTCTTCGACCCACCTTCCACCGAAGATATTTTCGGGACAACGTGACGGGTGGTGAGCCCGTCGCCGAACTCGGGTCTCTCGACTCGAAATTCCGACCACCCGACCACCCAACCACACGGCTATCGTGACTTATAAAAAAAAAGTTCACTGCAGGACATTGATCTCTCTCACACGGGTGGGTTTGCCGCAATTCTCACGCGTGGCAAGCAGATCGGTGATCAAGCATTCTTGCAACTTAGACACTGCTGCCCAAACCGGTATCTGAGTTTTGGTCTGGTATATTTTCAAATGTTTATTCCGCTATCTCTCGGTAGCCGACAGCATTTTAAGGCTTTTCCGTTAGTCACATACATCCTTGAGCCGTGACCACGCATATATTAACAACTCACATATTAATTTATTAGAAAGAAAAAAATTACGCAGTAAGTACTCTGAGGGCACAAACTCAAGGAGGTCAATACCCAGCAGTAGGTGTAGTCAGTGGTCATAATTAAGCTAATGCTGATGCGTTATATGATAATGAGTATGACACGGGTAAATCTAGTAACTAGCCGGTTTAAACCATTAAACGTCTATTTGTCTCATATCATCTAAGAGCTGAAATCCTCAAAATACTTATTTTTAATCATCGGTTTAATCATCGGATCTTCACTTGATAAAATAGGATCACCTTGTGGGAGCATACCCTTTAAAACAAAAATCTAACATAAGTTAGTCAGTCAGTCTAAGAAAAGTCAGTTTCAGGATAACAAACCTTTAATTAGAAACTATTAGGTATAAGTTTAGGACTAACTATAAGTCAATTCTCTTAAGACAAACAGTTTTTGATATTTTATAGGAAGTATACAGTCGCTAAGTCGATATGGAATTCACGCTTACGCTGTTACGCAGACAAATAGTTTACAAGTTTATGACTTCACGTAGGTAATTTACGAAAGTACAGTACACCAAGAACGGAACTCAATGTAATTTAAGTGGAATCGACGAGGTGCCGCAAGTGTCCAATTGGGAATGAAATCGATTAGCGCGCTTCCTTTTTAGAATCGAATCGGACCGTGACCTCTCGTCGGCTACGGTTAAACACGTACGCGCCCCTGTACTACCAGGATTGCCATATTCGCAATACGAGTTAAGAATTAAGCACATATAGACGCATGTGCACGTCTAACAACAGGACACGGGCTTCCTCTGATTTATAGACAGGGGAACACCACCCACGCAGAATCTATCACGCCCTGTGTAAGACACGCCCAATGTAAGACACATCATGAAGCTCGTTAGACAAGTCCTCGCAAAATAATTAAAAAAAAATGGAAATTGTTTGTTAGATAGAGAGCCACGCGGAGAAAGGCTGAGACTATTTTTTAAATACTAGAAAATTTAAAATAAAACGATATTCGGATTTTATCGCGTTTTTAATTAGTTTTTACAAACTATTTTTATTAGGGAAATAAAAATAGTTTGTAAATACTAATTAAAAACGCGATAAAATCCGAAAATCGTTTTATTTTAAATGTGTAGTATTCGCGTAAATACAAGAAATCATTATGTACTAGAAAATTATTATTACCCCTATCCCTGCAGTGGTTAATAGAGAACCATATAATTATCTTCTTGAAATTTCTTAGATTTTCGAAAAGAAGTTGAAATGGTATTAATTTATTTATATGCAGCATATTGCAATAGTGTCTTTCGAAATAAAAATCGAAACATTACGTTCCGAGTTTTAAACTCACTCGCGCTAAATGACGTCTGTGTAGTATAATGGCATACGACTGAGCTTCAGAAACATTACTTGAGTGCGAAACAGAACACACAAAGCTGCATGCTCTAGTGGAGAAGAGAGAAAGGTTCATTGTTATGAACCTGCGAATAGCTGAAAGTTGTTAAAATTTAAACTATTAAAAGCACTGCTAAAACTTTTATAATTATAGCCTTTTTTCTTTATGATAAGTTACTGGTTGAAAACTACGATTCATAAATTAGAGATTAAGTCCGTATTACGCAAAGTATCTTCAAAATTGCTTTTAAAATCACTCTTTCACATAATTAAGTTAAATATTAAAAAAAAACTAGAAATACTAATAACATTACTAATATTCTGATTAACCTTTCTACCTTAATTTAAATAGTCTTATAGGGAGTGGTTCAAACCAATATTCGGATTCCGGGTGCGAACCTGCGTCTATCTTGTTGTATGGCTATTTTAAAATACCAAGAAAATGAGCACTGCGTTTTAGCCAGCCAAACCTAACCTCTTCCAAGCTTCCTTGACCCAATCAAGGAATATAAATTAATTAACTGTGGGAGGTGCAGTTATTATAATAAACTTACTTAACAAAATAAACTAAAATACAGAAAACATAAATAAATATCTTCATGCTATTCCCATTACAAGGGTAGACAGAGATCTAGTCTAGACAATTAAGTCCTTTCGACCTACTTTCCACCGATGATGTTTTCGGGAAAACGTGACAGGTGATGAGCCCGTCGCCGTCTTTATGTCCAAGCCAACGACATAATTCGTACATCAGTTTTTTGAAAAACCCATTGGTACGTGTCTGCCACCTGGGGATCGAACTCGGGTCCTTCCACTCGAAATTTCGACCACCCAACCACTCGGCTATCGTGACTATAGAAAATATCACATTGTTAGTGTTATGGTACTACAAACACCCAAACCTACAACGAGAAAATGCAGAAAAAGTAGTTATGTACATTAGCCAGTCCCAGAATCGATCACGGTACCTTAAAGCTGAAGATACTTTGAAAACCGGTGTGTACACCACTCGTCAACGGAGTTCGTCTATATATACAAAAATACATAAGAGAAAAAATAAACCCTCAATTTTTTTCTTAAACTCCATCCGCACATAATCGCAAATATAAGCTATATTCATAGACACTGAAGGGGCAGACAAAAGCGAGCTAGTCCTTCGTAAATCAGTTCCGATTCTCTTCGCAGTTTATCGACTACTACGGGAGTAACGCAGATGGATTCTTTCACTCGGCGAAATAACGGAAGCGGTTCGTAAACAAACACGTCTTGTTTGTATCACTCTACTTTCAATGTTTTTTAGGAAATTGCTGTGCCTGCTTCCCTGATGACAGTTTACTTCATTGCAATTCTATCCGTTTATGCGTTAGTTACATCACAATTTGGTCGTCTAAGTACTGTATACTAAGACGACCAAATTGTGCTTGGCATAATAAATTATAGATGAAAGATGGCGCTGTAATCAATTTTAATTAATATTTTATTTATACTATTTACTATTTATAAATACTATAGATCTCAAAATAAAATTGCTCATTTGTGCTTTCAACACCAGGAGCACTGGACACATGAATACGGTGTCTGCTAAGCCGAAACATCATCTCTATCATCTAAGGTCCCGGATTCGATTCCCGGTTGAAAATACTTGTTACATTGTCCCGGTTTTGGGTGTCTCTAGTATCTTTGTTGTTTTTGATTCCATATCACAAGTGCTTAAGGTACTTTCTTTAGGAATAGAACAATGTATGTGACGTTGTCCTTATGTATATATGAATTTATTTATTACTTTCTATGTTTTTACATTAATGTACAATAATGTAAAAAATACGAAAGGTTACAAAAAGGTTACAACAACTTTCAATCCCGAGAGACACAAAATTCACAATTTATCATTACTTTAAATTTATTGCCGTTGACACAAATAAGCGTAAACGATGCCATCCTCGAGTAAGAGAGGGTCCGATAAAGTATTGTCTGGAACAAGGACAATAATATAAAGCCACATGCTCTAAAAATAATACAATAATGTATTGCTGATCCGTACACATAGCGGCACAGTATAGGTTCCCTTGGTAACTTTTTTATATCTTGGTGCCCGAGCTTCGCTTAGCGTATACAGGTCTCCACCTGTATAATAAATTTTTAATAAATAAATATAAATAAATATCTTCACGCAATTCCCAATACAGGGGTAGACAGAGGTCAAGTCTAGACAATTAAGTCCCTTTGACCCACCTTCCACCGAAGATATTTTCGGGACAACGTGACAGGTGGAGAGCCCATCGCCGTCTTTATGTCCAAGCCAACGATGAAATTCGTACATAAGTTTTGAAAAACTCATTGGTACTGCCACCTGGGGATCGAACTCGGGTCTCTCGACTCGAAATTCCGACCTTTTTTTTGACCGATTTTTTTTTTTTTATAATTTTTAATAAATAGTGTATTTTTAAAGACCTAGCCTAGCTGGTAATGCTGGTTTGAATCCCAGCTAAATACAATCACTTGTGTGATAAACATGAACGTTAGTACTCAAGTCATGGATGTTTATATGTATATATAAATATGTATCTATGAAAATTAGGACACTACGGCTTGCACTTTGGACAGACGTTGAAACGCTTACCACCACTTCATCCTAAATAAGTGTCACTTCGGTGAAATCAGTGTAAGCTTTGGTGAAAATAGAATAGAAACGACGTTTTTGTTAGATCTCTGCCTCCCCAAAATGGAAAATTGCGTGAAGACACAAATAAACAGTAACAAAGAATATCCCTTATTCGACATCGAAAGAATGGGACAGGAATTCAATAAACCCAAAGCAAATAATCGGAAAGATTTCGCCAATTCCACATAAAAAATGCCAAACCAGGAATAGGCACTTATTGGTAACCTTTATTTCGGTCTTCAGAAGCAAGTTTATTTTATTATCAGACTTGCACACTTTTAAAAAAATGTATAAGCTATTATAAAATTATCGCAAATTGCTTTCAGCATTAAGTGCAGCCTTCGTTCTATTATTTGCATTAAATACAATAAAATTAAAAGATGAGGTACGTATGTAGATGGGGCTTTTGATATCTAAAATAATTAAAATAGGATTGAACACAAACTTTCTCGGCGACTTACACTCTATCTGCATTATGCATAAGAAGGTACCACTTACAAGCACGCAAGTACGTGTCAAAGAACATACGAGACGTGGCGAATTTTAAATTAGGAACTTGTCGGAATATCTACATTCACATATACTAAGTAAAGTATCCTCTTATATGGAAAGAAAGAAGAAAGAAGAAAGAAACATTTATTGCACATTGCACATAATACACCACGAAATTAGTAAATTAAAAATGATAAAAAAAAATTAACAAACTTAAAGACGAAACTAAAGTAACTAAAGTAAAAAAACATAAAAATGACACAAAAAATAACGGTTGTTTATAATTGTCGTATGAGTCATATGGCACTGATAAGGACGTATTTGATACCATTAAGAGCCATAGATATATAGATTAGACAAGTATCGGAAAATCGAAATCCGCTGTAATGTAACAATCGTATTTATTGGACCGGTTTAGTTTTATAGAGGCTCGTTACTCTTGACCGGAACTATTGCAAAATTGGCTGGCATTCGAGTTGGCAAGTTCTTATTTACCCGGAAAAGATAAGATATTTCCGACTTATAACAATTCGTAGCTATGAGAGGACTCAAGTGTAATTTATTCATAGCTTATCGAATAAGGCAGTGTATTTGAAATGTTATATTGGTTAGAGAGCAACTTCCGCGAAGATGTTATATTACTTTACTACTCCAGATATTTGGCCATTTTTTGTATGTAATATAAATTGGTAATATTATAACATTCATATTATATAATATGGAAAGCAAAAAGCTACCATTACAACAACTTTATAAAGGAGTTGCGTAGATACATCATATTTTTATGTCAAAAATGTATACTTCTTATTTTAAACGCCTATCAATACACGCTCGTAATATCAGAAGGGTTGCAGGTGCAGGTGTGTTGCAACCTTTAGGAAAGGAAATTTCAGGAAAGCAAAGAAGAATAGGGCAAAAAAGGAATTGAGAAAATGGAGGATTTGTGGACATACGGTCAAGTAGCTACCTGCCACTTGAGTTTACCACATCGTAAGAAATAAAAATCTATCGCTTCAAATGTTTCTGTTTCTTAACCAACGTGATTCTGTCGACTTCATCAGAATATCTCTCACCGCTTGGCAGGGTTATATCTACTCACTAAATCACCCGTCTTTGGCCATACCGAACTACCCCATGGGACCCGATTCGAAGTAAAAGAGGTCAACAATAGGATTAGAACAATACTGTCGCCCTAGTTGGGTGAAGATATAAGAAAAAATGTATAAAATACCGCGTTTTGGTTAGGGACAGTCCTTTTAGTAACCCGCCCGAGTAGTAAACAGCGGTCGCTGTAACACGAAATACCCTGGCAGGTTGCGCAGGTGGCCCGCGTCAGTACTTACTCGAGTCAGTGGATCACGTACATGTTTATACGGTTGTTTATGTGCATGCTGTTCGCGTAGAGTACAAGCGAAATAAGGTACACTGTTTGTAATCCTTTGGCGCTTGGACTAGTAAGGATTCTCTTTAATTGGATTGCAGCATAAATCATTTGCAATAATAATAAAAATTTTCCCTTACATAACGGTACAAAATGAATTATGAAGATCTTGTAATTTGACCATTATTGTTTTTTGTTTTCAAAAAGTCATAAATATTAATTTGCATCTAATACTCAACCTATTTTTAAACTTGTTTCTTTTAAAAACAACTAAATTTTAATTTGAAAGATGTAAAGAACCAGTTTAATGACGGACTGCAAAGCATGTAAATGTCATGGGCTGCAGGTGAACTGGTACCAATTCTAATTTATTACTAGGTAACTTTAGTAATAGGCAACCACTGCGGGAAATACGGGAAATGTTCCCGTATTTCCAGCAGTGGTTACTTCTATAATCCATTCCACCTAGGTCTAGCGATATTTTGCCTCGCTTGCAAATATTAAGCCACTTGTTTGTAATGGTTTTACCAAAGCGAAAATCTCGAAAATATTCGGCATAGACAATGTTTCGTAAATTTTTTTTATCGAGCTAGCCCCTTCATTACGCGAACTTATTGTTTGTGGTGAACGAACATGGGTCATAACCACTAGACAGATCACACCTTGGACGCTACTTTGCCCGTTATCGCTCAGTATTATTTTGTACCGGTGTTTTAATTCGAAACACAAAGTTCAATTGCAGTTTTTTAATTGTTTTAATTTTTTATTACCCTATTACCAGCACATTAGTAAGAAGGTTGGTAGATTCTGTCACCGAAACCCGTTGAAGTATATCATCCACATGAGAGATCCGAAAAAAGTATCCCGAAATGAATATTTCCCGATCAGTGACTGTCGTCATAACTTACGTTATGATCTACATAGAACTACATAGACATTTGGTAGTGGTAGATGTGACAGGAACTAACGCTATTGTCGCTACGTATACTATTGTATTTTTTCAATTTTAACTCCATCACTGTAACACCACAAACTATTAACACTACTAGAGTATTCACAATAGACACGATTTCAGGGTTGCATAACAACTCCGCCCAAACACACAGTACCTGAACACATAATACATCCACATGCGGTAACCCTATCTCCTACAAATGATACACACCTACATCGGCCATAATTTTATTTGAAGTAGAAACCACTACGTAACTCGGATAACCGGCAGCTTAAAACAAAATTATTATCGCATTTTCCACGGGCGAAACAACCTTATCGTCGTCCCTCCAGTGCCTGGCCGTACTTGGAGTAGGCAATTAGGGCAGAGGAGTTTTATTTTTACTTCCAGCTATTTGTGTTCTATCCGACGTCAAAAAGGTAACGCGATAAAGGCCGGGGCCAGATAAATATAAACTCAGTCGTCTCATCTTTAAGGATTACGGTGATACGTCGGGTCCGCTTTAAGCTGACAGGTGTAAATTGTGTTTTCAAAAAAAAAGTATTAAGAAAAACCGTGGTTTGTGAATTTTTTAAAATAGCCGAGTGTTTGGGTGACCGGTATTCGAGTTAAGAGACCAGAGTTCGATCCTCAGGTGGCAAATTCGTACCAATGGATGTTTTCAAAAAAAAAAACTTATGTACGAATTATATCGTTCGCTTGGACATAAAGACGGCGACGGGCTCACCACCTGTCACATATGTCCAAAAAGTGTCTTCGTTGAAAGGTAGGTCGAAGGGACTTAATTCTCTAGATCTCTGTCTACCCTTATATTTGCAATGGCGTGAAGATATTTGTCTTTAACTAGTGGTTATAAGTAGTAAGTATAAGCAGTAAGTATAAGTAGTGAGTATAAGTAGTAAGTGTAATTAAGTAGTAAATGCTTCTATGTATTTATGTTACTATTTTTTTATAGTGAGGTACCCAACGCACCAAACATTCAAACACCGCTTCACAAGCATACTCAATATGAAATCATATGAAAAAAAAAATGGAAAAAAAGACATATGAAATCCAAGCTTTTAATTTAAAACTCTTATAAATGTCTGCCTTCGGGTTACGGGGTATGAATACTCCACCGCCTTTCGAATCTTGGCCGCCGTCAGAGGCGACCAAATAAAAAGCCTAGAAAATGCAATAGGCTGCCGACAGATAGCGGGATAATAATTTCAAAAAATGCCTGACAAAAATAAAGTTACGTAAAACCACGTCACAGTAAACCTCAAACCTCGTTGCAGTGTCTAAGGTGCGGTACGTCTAAGGCCCTTACGGGAGACGCCAATGTCCTGCGGGAGCCTTTACACGCCGTTATGATGATGCTGATGATAACGATCACCAATAATAGAATATTTCATATAACGTAAACACCAGTTTTCATGGTCTCGCCAGCTCTGAGGCCCTGGGTTCGAATCCCGGTCATGAAATGCATCATCACATACATTTGATGATTTTTGATGTTGTATCTATATGTATGTATTAATTATTTATTTGATAATATTCTGCACAAATTATTGCAATTTCTTTATTTCGATATCACACGCTGGAATCCATTAACCTAAAACGGCGCAAGCAGCGCACTCAGCGTTTATAAATCAAGATGTTTGCACAATGAGAACGGCGCCGGCTTCCTACAAATTGTTCCAGCGGCGTGGGAAATTTTACCACGAACTCATTGAGGCGTTCCAAACCGCCTACCTAAGGCTTTCCCCCGGCGGAGCCTGGCCGCGCGCCAGAGCCACCGATAAGAGCCGCTTCGGATGCGCCACTTCTGACTCGCGATGATCCTACTTCGCTGGATACTGTTTTTACATAATAAGTTAGCTACCAACGTTATGGAACTACACGAATCTAAAGGAAAAAAATGAAATGTATTATGATCGTCCAACCAATCATCCAATCGATCCAACCAGCGTTTCCGTTCAAACGATTTGCTTATAGTTTTAAAATCTTGGTATTGCAATCATATTTTTATATGCAAAGATTTGTCAACAAGCATTGTAAATCAACAAACTATAACCATTCTCATGGAACGCGATTTCCTCCCGTACGTTCAATTGTTTTTATATATTATTAAATAAATTTTTATATGTATTATACATAAAACTCATAAAATAAATGAGAAATTTAAAATATCAACTAACAGGCAGGATTCGATCCCGCGACCTTGTTTGCACCATTCGTTACAACTACTTTTTTTCTTACGTCGCTTAGAGGCGTTGGCGCTATCTGTAGGAAATCAGATACTAACTTCCTAGTTACTACTGTAGTAACTACAAAACTAGTAATACTGTATCTTACTACACGATATACGAAAGCATTAGTTGATATTCAATTGTCTATTTAAAACATATTTTTTTAGAGAAAGAACTCTATATCTCCGGTTAAATTTGGGTTAATGGTTCGTATTGGTCTAAGAACACTCGCCAACGCAAGCTATTTTGTAAGTGCCTTTGCCCACTTAAATTAATAAAGATATAGAAGCAGGTGAGAAAATTTATATAGACTACGTTAAAAAAAAAAACTTTATTACGTTTCAATTACCTTAAGTCCTCTAGTAAGAATTTAATTTAATAATATGGTCACAGCACTATACATAAATGTGAATATTAAAAATGTATGGCCTAAACGCTTAAGCGATTTGGATGAAATTTGGGGATGAAAAACTTCGGGAAGCACTTTTTTTTTATAAAGAATACTAGCAATACCGAATAACATTACTAGTATTCCTGTTAACCACTCCAATTAAGCTGCAATGCTTGTGTCTGGAGTTGGTTTACGTCAATAGTCGAATGGCGGGGCCCGAACCTGCGACGTCATGTTTCGCAGTCCGCACCCTAAACCATTAGGCTATTGCCGCTATATACACTATATAGCACCGTTATCTTAAGCACCAACCAATCAATCGTATTGTGATGGTTTTAAATATAATATTTTTATATTTTGCTAAAATATGTTTACATATTGTTAAACCACAGATTCCATATAACAATATCGTGTTCGTGCTTTTGCAACCTGATATGACGAAGCGGATTGTGTACGTAAAACCGCATTACAAATCGACATGGTCGCGGTCAACCATAAAGATGCCGGTAAAGCTTTGGTAACCCTTTAGAGCAGTTCTAAATTCAGGTTAGATCCGATTACCTAAGGTATACTGTGGAACATATTATAACTAAGTAACTAGCTGACCCTCGCAAATTCGTCTGCGCGTAAAATCCGTTATAAACAATAACATCGTGAAATGAATAGCAATGCTAAATTGCAGGTCAATCAGGTGAATAGTTTTAGTATCGCTTATACTTATATACATTTCCGGTTAACACTCGCTATACTTGCCTGTCCACTTTTTTTTCATAATTTTGTTTATGAATTTCTGTCCACTCTATAACATTATGTGGCTCTGTGTCCACTATAAAATTGTGTGGCTCCATAAAATGGCAAAAGCGCAGATATTCTTCATACCTAAAAAAAATGTACAAACATTTTAAGTGCGGACTTGAAAACGTATCCGCAATCGTGTTGAAAACTCTTACCCCGTTAATAATTATATTCATAAAAGTGAAATATTTTACTAAACCTGGAATAATTTTATTAAATTTTGTATATCACAGAACATAAATTACTCTATAAAATTATACAAATACATATTGTAGTTTTTCTTAGGGGAAGTAGTGCATTTGTTAAAATTTAGAACAAATAGCTTTCGCCTAAACGAGTGCTAAATCGCGCATTACCCAGAAATAAATTTTACCACAGTCGAGACAACCGCCGGCTTTGTCTGCGGTACAAATGAGCCGACTGAAATTACGTAACAGCACACAACTATATTATGCTGCTACTTAACGGAAGAAATTGGTATGAATGTGAGACTAAAGATCTAGACGATTAATAACTTTCAACTAACATTTTACAAGAGTTAATTTGACAAGTCATATCTGTAGCACATTGTTACCATACGTTATGTTTTAAATCTACTATTCAGTGTGGGGATCGAACTCAAATCCTCTAACCGACTTTAAAGTTAAAAAGATACATCACAATATCAAGCGCCCTTAATTCTACTCTTATGATAAGCGGTCACATGAGATAAGCGTGGGTATAGTCAGAGCCATAAAAATAAAATGAACTTTCCATTCCCAAATAACCATATATATGTAGATAATAAAGCATTTACGACCAAACACATTAAAGTTAACTTTCTTTTCTGTGTGTGGGTATGTGTAATTTCCACAAATACTGATAAAGTTTATACTGATAAAGAATATAAAAAACAAACGACACAGAATTGATCGCAATAAAATTAAATAATAAAAATACTAAATCCATTTAAATACTCTATTCTTTAAATAATTATGTCTATATATCATATATCATAAAAAAACGTCAATTATATGTTAAAAAAAACATAATTTTGTCTATGACCACTGAGTACCATACACATACTACCCCGAAACTACCACTATACACTCCAGCTAAGCTGTTAGTAAGGTTAGAGTAGGTGGAAATGAAGAGATTACAAAATGTGTTGAAAATATTTGAGCCCTGTTCTAACACACATGTGCTATGAATTAACTCGAGAGTACGTAGAGTCGTTAAGAAAAGTAGTAAGTGGAAATCTTCATCACTTTCATTTACATACTCCATGTGTTTGACAACGTTGAAAACTTTTCTAAAATATTATCGAACTAAGTCAAATAATTGTAAAAAGTTCTAGAAGAATTTTTAAATTTCTAGTATATTCTGATCGTGCTCAAATGTAATTTGAGACGGTCTACTACAATAGAGTAAGCCTCGTTTGATCTTAACGTTCTAGAATAGTCTATAAAATACAAACTACTATAGATTTAACGAGAATATTTAAAGTAGCTAAACACTATAGTCAAGTTTGCACATTATTTTGGTTTATTTCGGTAACATTTTATCACATTATTCCCGTAACTTTAATAGCCTCGCTCATAGGAGAGAAGAGAGAAAGAGAGCGGCTTATGTCCAGCAGCTAACTTTTGTTAGCTGGACATACGTCGCTCTCCTTTGGAAGGATATGCGTATTGACAATAAAAGTACCAGAAAATCGTACTTCAAACGCTGATTTCTTTTTCTTCCGTGCTCTTACCCATCGTAAGTCAAAATTTCATCGATAAGCTGCATTTTAAGGACCTTCCTTCTTTGGTAGGCATACCAAAGAAAGAAGGAAGGTAGGGTTTATACCACCCACGCAAAAGAAAGGACTTACCCAATATTTTATTGCAGTTATTAAAACTATTTATTTGTAGAAGGTACGGGCTGTATCGAAATACTTAACATACCATCTCCACCTATCTGGAACCTTTAAGTAAAAACTGACCACTTTTTTACCATAACATTTTGTGATTATAATTAAATGTTAACACTTTCAAATAATAACAAAAAAAAACGTAGGAAAAGATTCCAAAGGCGCCAACGGCGTTAACTGAGAAAGTTAGCCCTCTCCGCTCTATCCTACTTGAGAATTTCGCATTTAATCCTCACCCAAACGGCGACTAAACGATCTCAAAATTTCAAACATCCATTGTGGTGCCTGACATGAAAGGATTGCTCGGAACTTCGAGGCGAGCGATCAAGAGTTCACTCAGACTTTCGTAGCCTCAGTTGCGTCAATCGACCGTGTAAGATCATGTTACCTACTTAGCACAACAAAGATTGTGCATCGTATACATCGTATACATGCATTCGTATTAACTAGTATTATAAAAGGTCCTAGAATCATTTGCCATGTGGTACCGGCGTAAGACCGCCCCCTTTTCCCATGGGCGTCGTAAAAGGCGGACTGAGCAAAGGAGGGGAAATGACAAAATCTAAGGAGAGGCCTATAGTTACTTCAGAAGGCTTTTGCGGGTCGTTAAGTAAGATATGTGTCTTTAGATTCGTCTGGATTAATACTACACCGCAAAATAACAATATAAAGCTATTGTGTTCCGGTTTGGAAGAATCTAGTTAGAAAGCCAATCTAATTTTAATATTTTTAAAAAAAAAAAATACAATCTGTATATTACTTATGTCGACGAATGAATGATTTGATTTGTACCCTGCCGCATTCTAGCTTAGTCCACAGGCAACGCAATATAAACCTACTTTTTTGAAATGGTTCACAACTGTTGCGGGCTGCAGTAGCCACCTACTATCCGGTGGACACGTTTTCCACAAAACTCTTTTATGTACACATTAGAAGTGAAAATATACAATAAAATGTAGGTAATAAAATTTTACAAAAGCGGGCTTAACCTTAACGAGTTCTTTTCCAGCAAACGTGACTCTATCAGTCATAGTGAGCTATGTGTAGATTTAGCGTGAAAATTTAGCCAAAATCGGTCAAGCCGTTCAGAGGAAAGATACATGGTTGAATTTTATCAAAATAAAAATTAAATATAAATTATTTTGTTCCAGGATATTTACATTGTAAATCTGTGAATGCGTTCGTTCCTACGCCGATACAAATGAAAAAAAGCTTGTAAGTTATTATATTTCCCTATTCCATTCTGACGTCGTATATTAACTAATGAGATGTTGCGTCTTCATCATTTGCGGTGTGGGATCGGCGTTAATTTTTTGATGCTTGGCATTCCACCACAGTGCATTTTACGCGTTCTGCCACGCACTTGCACTTCATGGAATATGCTGCCGTCAGCGGTTTTTCCGGACCGATACGACTTAGGGACTTTCAAGAAAAGAGCCTATACTGGGTTGATTACTTGTATGATGTTCATGGGCGGCGGTAATCACTTACCATCACGTGAGCCACCTGCTCGTTTGCCTCCCTTCTCTATAATAATAATAATAATAAACTTAAGGCTCAGATCAGCTCAGACGATTATAATCGTCCTAAGTATTATACTAACGTCGCGAGATCGATACTGACATACAGAAGTGTGTGTTATAAAGGTAGTATCTACACATGTGTAAAGCTTCTAACATACAGCTTTTATGGAGACTTTAATGAAGTACCGATTTTCAGCAGTGAACTAAAAAATTTTCGTTAAATACGACCTTATTCACTTTCGAATAAATTACGTTTCATGTTAAATATACCCATGGTTTCAAAATAGGTTAAAGAAATAAAAGTTCACGAAGAGAATTTCGTGCAGAATTGCCGCAAAGTTTGCGCTTACTGCTAGGCTTTAGATTGTACAGAAAACGGTGAAGTATGCACATATATTACATAATATGTAAATACCTAGTAAATAACATTTGCATACTCTTTTTACTGTATAATAATAATAATAATAATAATAATAATAATTTATTTCAATCGGCCAAAAAGTTATCCATATTGAATGGTTAGTAATCCGGTTAGTAACAATTTCAATTAAAACTATGTTAGTATTGTTAGTTTACATCTATTTGAAGAAGTATCATTTGTAACCTAGTACAATCCCTATCCAGTGGTTCTGGACGGAGCAGTCACTTCTACCAGATAATATTAATATAAATTCTTTTAAAACACCCCTTCATAAAGAATTTCTTTCGGATTCAAGTTACTCGCCGCTAAGTTACTGATGACACAAAGAGATACATTAGTGTTCATCCGTTAAACACATATATTAGTAGTCGTTATTATTATTATCCTTTTACGTGACATTACTGTAGAATTACGTACTAGTGTGGAAACAATGGAATCATATAAATAATTCTTATTTGGGACATTATGGTAAGTGATAAGCCTGTCACCATCTACATCTAGGTTCCATCGACCGGGATATAAATATACTCTCGTGCGGTACATGCACAGATTTTCATGGGCGGGTCAATGCAGAAAACCACTTATTCTACATTGTCAAGATTCTGGGTATCCGTGGTGCCTTCGTTGTTTCTGATTCCATAAAACAAGTTGTCGTCCCTATTGTACTTGTCATGTATTTAACCATGTATTTATTAAAATTAAATTATAATAACTATCTATTTATGTGAAGTCTCTTGCTCTAGAAGATGTATTTTTGCATAATTTCAGGGATAGGATACATACTTCAATTAGGAAAATCTCGATCTTTGTCATAAAACACGGTCATATAACTTTAATAAAAATTCACTTCAAATTGAATCATAAAACCAGAATCATTTCGTCCTCGTACTCGTAAGTCCTCGTAAGTGTACTCGTAAGTCAGTCTAAATATAATTCCTTATCCTATGATGATGAGTAAAAAGGAAACAAAAAATATCTTTACACAAATTCATACATTTTGTAACAAAAATATCTTCTTGTTTTCTGTTTAATGTTGTGTAGACTAATTTTTTTTTTTTTTTAGTTTTTAGTCCATTTCCATATCAAGTAAATTTTTCTACAGGACAGGAAACATCACTTAAAGATAAAACCCATGTGAGGGGACAATTTGTACAATGTAAGCCGAAAAAGTTTCATTTTTGTTTTTACGTCGTATAGTGTTCAAACGACAGGATTCTTAATAAACATTAAACACATAAAATAAATTTAAAAAATACGGCAATGTGAGCCTCTGTATGCCTCTGCTCGACACAAAAGAGAGGCAATTGTTGTTATCTTACGAGCCAGCATCTGATTCATCAGAGGTTTTGCACAAAAGACAAAAAGAGCGCTGCAAATTAAAAATAAAAGCAGCGGTGAAAAACGGACCTCGAGCATGATTCCACCGGCATGCTGACATCCTTTCAGCGCGCTGAATTAAAACCTCATGAAATGTTTTAAATTTTGTTACTAAATCTAAAATTTTATGCTCGAATTATTTTCAGAATGAACATTAAGAAAATAGTACCCAAGTTGCCAAAGCAGGAATAAAAAATTTCCAGCTTACAACTTAGGAGGAGAAAAAAATGTTTATACTTCTGACTGACCCCAAAATTAGGAATGCGTGATGATTTCGGTAGCAGAATAGTTCGGTTAAGATCTGTCTAAGAATCAAGTAAATCACGTTCGAAAGCCTATTGGACGATTAGATTCAATTGCAATTAGTTTCTGACTAAATTACAATATTTTTTTAGCGAAAGGTCGAAAGAACTACTAGACGTACCGCACTACTAGATATACAGCCAAGATTTTTTTTAACAAATAAATATCATCCCGTTATTTCAAATACGAAAATTAGTAATGACCCAAATAATGAACCTACAGAAACTATTGATTAGTGTGGCACTCATCTCTTACTCGCTGGTATAAGTTAAAACTGTAAACCGAGTGGAATTATAACTATCCTTCATTACCAAGTGGCGTAGACGACCGGCGTCTGAAAACTAATTTGACATTTACAAACTCGCCTAAACAAAGAACGTAAATTATTGCCTAATGGAGGCAATTTGCGTTCAGAATATTCGCACATCGACCTTTGAGCTACAAAACACCATTACTCTACGCCGTTACAAAGACGGTTATAATTAACTAAATCTTAGTAATACTATGTACCTTTTGCAGCGAAAAATATAGAAAAGCATTGAGATATTTTTTAAAGCGAGGTAATTATTTTTCACATGGTCTTTAAAAGCAGATTTACATCAACGTAATTAACAAAATAAAAAAAAATAAAAAACTTCGTTGTTATTTTTCGTTGTTTAGAAAAGCAAACAATTTTTTTGTTACGAACAGGTGAATTTAACTAAAAAAAACATTTATTTTTCAGACAATAATACAGCTAAAAAACTATAAATTAGACTCTAAAGTAATTGTATAATATCAATTTTAATATCTTCATAATAAAAAAAATAGTTTTTTATAAGCCTAATAAAATAGATAGACGTTACATTTTAGGCTAATTGGGTTTGCACAGGTGCTCCTGGAATAAACTTTTTCAGTCGAGAGACTCTTACAAGTCTACAGTGATGTAGTCAAGATTCATTGCAACAAAAGAGACCCCAAAAAATAAAGATATAATGTACGTAAAGTTGCTTAATTATAATAAATAAAAATATACGTCCCTTTGTATATAAATAAAGACAAGGTAGATCAGAGTGTTACTTACTGTATACTTTGTAAGAATTTCTTTTGTACTCTCTCAAGGCTATTAGAGTAAATATTATAAATTGGATCCCAAATGGCAAGATCATATTCCAATTGAGAGCAAATTAAAAATATATAAGTGTACTTGAACGTCTTAAGTGATTAACTAGCGCAAAATGTGGACTGTAGGAAGAATAATTTTTCTTCATTGCAATGCGACACAGGCGACAGGCCGCCAAAACATAATGCATGTACAGGCACGCCTCGACGTGTATCTCAGTTTGTTTCACAGAATTTTACAGAATCCAACCTTAGAGTTACGAACACTTCATAAATATTGCTAATATAAAATAAGGAAGTAAAAGCAAACAACGAGATTATTACCAGATGGTAAGTAACTACTGCAGTTCATGGAAACCTGTTACCAACTTCAAACGAAAAAGTTTTTAGGTGCGTTGCCACCCCCTGAGAACTAAGACGGGATGCATAAAACCCCGTAAACACACTGACTCTACATTCCTTTTAAACCGGAAGAAACAGCTGTTACGCTACTATTTAATATAATGGGTAGGAGTATGTTACTTTAAATGATATGTTATAGCAGAACTTTAGATAATTTTGATATAACCTCTTCAAACTTTTGATTGCCATCCTCCTTAGGAGTAACGCAATATATATTTATTATAACTATTCATACGGTTCTGAATAATAATTTTACTAATAGGAAGCTATATTATCCCTGTCCTTTAGTGCCCAATACAATAACTTTACTATTCATAGCAGCCCTCAGCTATGAATTGCAAAGTTACTGTTTATTTCAGTGGCGATGTCACAGATTTCAAAAATTAGAGAAACTAGTCGAAAGAGAGCGAATGCAAGCGGAAGCGAAATATGTACTGATACATTATACGTCATTTCATAAGAGTGACCGCGGCGTACACAGCGTGGTAGAATTACCACGTCTAGCATGGATTCGAATGAAAGATAATCCACAGATATTATATAAGTGAATTGTGTTATTACTATAATATCGCTGGTAAATTGTTCTACATGAAGAAAGCAAAACAACCGCAGCTTGTATTTACATATTGTGGACATATCGGGTAGACGTCGCTGCTATTGAAATTAGCCAACATCGTGCAATCACTGTTAACAAAGTTTAAACTTAGGTGGCAGTGGTCATGCCTTCTACACCAAGGTTTGCGAGCTCAAATTTGTGTAAACAGGTCCTAATATATACATATAAACATCACATACGCCCTTCAACTTACTAAGATCTTAACATACTTCACTTATTTCGTCTACTTTCTTCAGTCTCTTGATACATCTTAACATCACCCTCATTCAGAACGTCATGATTACTTGTCTAAGTAGTTGTATGTATCGTATCATCTAGAACCCTACTTCGAAATTGAACAATTTGTTGAGTTTGGATTATTATAATACATAAAATACAAATTATTATGCTCATCATATAGTGTCAGACCACAATTATTTTTTTGTTTCTGTAGGTCATGAAACAATCAGAGTCCCTCGATATCTGAATCTAAGTCAATATTTAAACTAAATGGATTGCTTTTTGTGTGTATATCACTGTGTGATGTTTGAATGAAATCGGATGCTAAATCACAGTAAGCGAAATCCTAAAGAACGCTATCTTTTTGGCAAGGGCTCGTTCCTTATCTATACAAACAAAATACATGCATTCTGCTCACAAACAGAGATTTAAATCACTGCCTTCGTCTACAAATCGGCAACAGCAGCCATCAAATATACGAGGGACTCCGCATCGGATGCAAATAAAACTGCGGCACGATTGAACTGAGACAAGATTTATACATAAAAGCCATCGGAATTTTGAAATGACGTAGTAAGATCAAATATGATAATAGTATGGTTTTAGCGTAATAATATAAAATCTGCGTGTCGCCAGTTCATAGTTCCCGGTTCCATTCAGAAAACTACTATTTCGACCATTTCGTTTGAGTGTTTGTGGTACCTATGTTGTTTCCGATTCCATATCACAAGTGCTTTAGCTACTTACTTCGGGATCAGAGCATTGAATATGATGTTTTTCCTGTGCATTTATTTATTAGTATTTATAAACTAACATCTTTTTAGGAGACTTCTATAGGAAACGCTAGACGCCATAGGAAACACCTATGTTCTGCCTTGTACTTTTACAGGCCATTAAGCACGAGTAAGTTAAATAAACCACCTAACTGTTCCATTTTATCTTTAGCACAATGAAGAGTACTTATGATACGTGCGTATATATGATGCTGGTACCATTACTTTCATACTGTTTGTCTATTTTTCATTAATAGCAGAGAACCTAACGCATGCCCAAAAATAATGTTTAAATAAATTTTGACTAAAAATATCCTACTATTATTATCTTTTATCTTCGAGCGTTTCAAAGTACAGACAAGAGTAGCCAGAGGTCTAGACAATTTTAAGTACTTTCTACACCACATTTCACCGGAGCTTATTTTGAGACAACGTTCGTGGAAAACGTGTCGCGGTTTTTAGGTTCAAACCAACGATATAAAAAAAAAAAACAATATATATATGAACGAATCGTAAATAAGTTATATTGATTTTAAACCGTATAAGTTATGCTGAAATTTTTTGGTATTAAATTAAAGAGAAAAAAAATTAAATTTCAATTGATAGGAGCGGGATTCGAACTCGCGTCCTTGGCCATATGGCATTATCACGTATCAGTATAAATTTACAAAAAAAATCTTTAATTTCGTGCATAAATTTTGAAGACTCATTAGTACGAGCCCACCTGGGGATCGAACTCGGTTCTCGAACTCCGATCACTCAAACACTCGGCTAACGTGACTTTTATTACATAGAACATCAAAAAGTGTTGAATGCTCTTTGAGAGTGAAATAAAAAGATTGGTGTTTCCGCACAACTGTCACAGGAGCGGCTCACTCGCTCGTGAAAGGTCCGGATCACGACGTCGAGGAGCTAATATCGCGGGCGATATTTACATCAAAAAATAAAAAGTCCTACAAGTAAAGACGGCGGCAAGAGCTTCGATCTATGAAAAATAAAAAAAAGGGGCGGGAAATCGTTTCAAGTGTAGGTTAAAGCTCATAAAGATATCAATGTTATACAATGTTATAGAGTATGTCCACCAATGTTACAAAAATGTGTGTAATAAACGAACAGACTGACGTCTATATGATGTTTATATTACATGTATCCACTACGTACATGTACAATGCTAGACGTAGACTATACGTCTAGCATTGTACATGTACGTCGGCATGGCATGCCATTCATTAAATGTTTTACGCACTCGCCTCATCGCCTCACTCGTACTTAATAGCGCATAACAATGTTTGTATGCCCAGCAGTTGGCATTAACTAGAGCGATAATTTACAAGTATAGTTAACATTAAAAAGCGTCGAGAAAGGCCGAGATCTTTCGAAGACCATATGAGCAAGGTTCAAGAGTACTCGGATACCTGGACGTGCATTTATGACAAAAAATTGTTTTTTATTTTGAAAATTTTAATTTTAATTTGAAATTTTGAAAGAAGCGAAAGAGATATGTAAATGATGGTAACACTTGACGATCTGTTATCTCTGGCTACCCCGACAGGGACTGTGCCTAAAGATATTTATTTATTCGTAACTTTACATGGAGTGGTGTCGGTTTACGAATATATCGCTCCGCTTCTACTTATATGACGCCGACTATGAGAAAAGTCTTGAAAATGGTGATGATTGTCGACAGACGATGGGATACCATTTCGCAAAATACCAAAACAAAATAAGCAGACGGACAGCATTAATCTGATCTCCAATTCCTTTTGTCAGTTGTGGTGATTATATCAAATCCTCCTAATCGAAAAGCAGTGGTTTTTATACGTCACTGCTAAAACGCCAACACACATGTATGAAAAAGCGACACTAAAACAGATAAAGATACATAATTTATGTAGGTATAAAGGATGAGATAGAATACATTAAA
Source organism: Sericinus montela (assembly GCA_029286605.1). NCBI lineage: Eukaryota > Metazoa > Arthropoda > Insecta > Lepidoptera > Papilionidae > Sericinus > Sericinus montela. Next base: position 3,016,288 of record JAGSMR010000070.1, read on the forward strand.
GTTTAGTTTTGTTGCGGCCCAACCTCTAGCGCATAGTTCACCTATGCACGTTTTTCTATAACAAGATTTATGTATGTCGCCATGCATACTGCATTCCCGTAGGGTACTAATTTCCATGTTGAAACCGATAACGTAAATTGCATTTGCGCTGTTGCCGAGTCTGAAGGGAAATGATTCAAGCAGGATATAATTTATTTTCAACTTAATGTCAGTCGAAACAAATGTATAACATAAAATCGTAATGAGCGATCAATAAAATAACTGCAATAAGACTAGCAGCTTTAATTAAAATAACCAAAACGTTCCATTGGCGTAATCACTATTTATGTCGCATATCTTTATGTCGCCATTGAAATAAAAAAAATGTGATTGCATAATACGCATAATTTGTTAATATATTTTAATCAAAGTCGATGCGTTTGTTCTTGATCACCATCAGAAGTCCACTGCTGAACATAGGCCTTCCCCGAAGATTGCCACACAGAGCGGTCCTGTACCAACTGCATCCATCGACTACCCGCAACAATATGCCGGTCTTCGCTCCATCCCATATGGTGGTTTGTTTATCTTTGTTCTCATCTTACCGCAATCTAAGGCAAACAGACTGCAAATACTTGCAGTCTCTGCATGACAAACTCACCTGTATCTGGAACATGGAGACGGAGTCGTCGAGCATGTGCACACGCACGGCGAGCATCTTGCCGCCCTTCTTGGGCGTGGCCGGCGGAGTCCGGGCGCCCCCCGCGCCGTCCACGCCCGCCGGCGTGCTCGCCGAATGGTGCATGCGGCCTGCCACGAGATCACGTCTTACACAAGTGTTACGTCGGTGTGTTGTGTCGGCAATCACTTTGTACAACAGTGCAAAGTGATTGCCGAGTAGTTGAGTGATGGTAGTTCGATTCAGGAAACCGGAAATCGATACCCAGGAAGAACTACTTTTTTAAATGCGCGCACAATTCGTACCGTTGTCCTTATTTTTATATGTATGTATGATTTTATTATATGTACATGTGTATATTTTTGGCTTTGTTACACATATTAAGTATTTATTTTGATAACGAAAAACTTATTTATGTGGCAGGTTCATCAAGTAAAGTTGACTGGTAGGGAATGCTACTCAAACGAATTCGATCCTCAGGAAGATGCCTCATAACAATTACTTTTTAATCATAATCTTATGTGACACTTGTATCATCAGCTCGGACACAGTTACGGTGACAGTTTTACAATCTGTCACGTTGTCCCATATAATCTCTGGTGAATTGTGACTCGAAAAGACGAAACTATCTAGACCTAAACTACCCAGTATCGGTAAAATAAAGAAACAAAGCACTGGCACTTCTTTTGCGAAAAAAGAAGTAATAGTGAGCCTCGCCAAATTAATCCTATAAACGCATTTTTACGTACTCCTAACAGAGCCTACCAACGGCTTTTGCAGCTGCACGAATGGGCAAGCACGTCCGAGTTAATTACACGAACTCAAAGAATAACAGCTTGAAGTAGAGGCAGTTAATGACTGCGTTTTGTCAGATGACTAAAGTAATCGGAGGCCAACTCGTCCTCCTTCGCCCTCCATTCCTTACCTTATCATTTGTTAATTTCTTTATTCACACCTGCCAAGTACATTGTCACTCCGGATTTTATAATCACTCACCATCTCCCGTAATAAAATTAATCACAGCGGCGACACATACCTTCCCCTTTAATTGTACCATGATAGATCACAACAGAATTCGCATTTGTTCTAACTCTCCCATAACATTTCACAATTGTCTAGACCAACATTTGGCCGCTGCACAATGTCAACAAAATAAATAAATAATTATCTTCACGCAATTCTCAATACAGGGGTAGACAGAGGTCTAGTCTAGACAATTAAGTTCCTTCGACCCACCTTCCACCGTAGATATTTTCGGGACAACGTGACAGGTGGTGAGCCCGTCGCCGTCGTTATGTCCAAGCCAACAATATAATTCGTACATAAATTTTTGACAAAACCCATTGGTGCGAGCCTGTCAACTGGGGATCGAATTCGGGTCTATTGACTTGAAATTCCGACCACCCAACCCATATCCAATAGCCCGCTATCGTGACTTTTTGCACAATGTCAACACAAATATAATTTACAACTACACTCTTGTATCGTGGGTTCGATGTTTTAAAGTATATTGTAAAGTGATTTATTTAGTTAATTTGGTATGAAAATGTTTATCATATTCTTGCAATAGCATAAAATACAGTAAAGAAATGCAATAAAGAAATAAAGTTCTTTAAACGAGTTAATCTTGTATGTAAGTACATATATTTTGAAGTCGTGTCGGACGCACGGTCTTAAGGAATTTGCCAATATTTTGTATATAGATAGTTTAAACTAATAGTTCTACTAGTTAAGTAGTTAAAAAGTGCTCAAATTTATTTTCAATCTGTCGTTTTCAATATTAAATCCATCATCTTATGGAGATTTAATAGTATTTTTTTGTAAAGATTTCAATTATGCAATTATTTTTTAGCTTGATGCAGTAATTAGTACATTATTCGTATATGAATGACAACTGGTGCGCCAGACAATGTTGCGGTTTCCTTTTATTTTCTTCACTTTCGTTTTATTTTCTATTTTATGCTTTTTTATATACCACTTGCAATCGTAAGTAGATACAAGACGTCGTCATACATTAGTAAAAACTTCCCATTCACGACCACACGACAATAGACGTCATGTCTTTTGTTTTGCGGCCGCCCTACTCTATATGGGCTTTTTTTTATCCGTTCCATAACTGTTCACACCAAGGTTGCCATGTTAAATGATACCTATTTTGCCTGACAATGCAAAATCATCCATTGTTGACTCATAATTATATCACTCTTAGTCACTCTTATTCCCATAATTGTTTGTGAATTATTTACATTGTAATTAAATATATAGAAGAATGTAAATTACTAAAAATTTATGAAGCACTACCGACAATTGGTCAAGTAACTAAAATATTTTTACGTCAGCATATTTCGGAAGGTAACTAATGCCTTTACTGGTCAGAGTCTATTTAACAAGCCCACCACCTGTCACATTGTCCCGAATTATCTTCGGTGGAAGGTGGGTCGAAGAGACTTAATTGTCTAGACTAGACAGAGGTCTAGTCTAGACAATTAAGTTCCTTCGACCCACCTTCCACCGTAGATATTTTCGGGACAACGTGACAGGTGGTGAGCCCGTCGCCGTCGTTATGTCCAAGCCAACAATATAATTCGTACATAAATTTTGACAAAACCCATTGGTGCGAGCCTGTCAACTGGGGATCGAATTCGGGTCTATTGACTTGAAATTCCGACCACCCAACCCATATCCAATAGCCCGCTATCGTGACTTTTGCACAATGTCAACAAAATAAATGAATAATTATCTTCATGCAATTCTCAACACAGGGGTAGACAGAGGTCTAGTCTAGACAATTAAGTCCCTTCGACCCACCTTCCACCGTAGATATTTTCGGGACAACGTGACAGGTGGTGAGCCCGTAGCCGTCGTTATGTCCAAGCCAACAATATAATTCGTACATAAATTTTTGACAAAACCCATTGGTGCGAGCCTGTCAACTGGGGATCGAATTCGGGTCTATTGACGTGACGTATATCGTGACTTTTTGCACAATGTCAACACAAATATAATTTACAACTACACTCTTGTATCGTGGGTTCGATGTTTTAAAGTATATTTTAAAGTTATTTATTTAGTTAATTTGGTATGAAAATGTTTATCACATTCTTGCAATAGCATAAAACTTTATTTCTTTAAACGAGTTAATCTTATATGTAAGTACATATATATTGAAGTCGTGTCGGACGCACGGTCTTAACGAATTTGCCAATATTTTGTATTTAGATAGTTTAAACTAATAGTTCTACTAGTTAAGTAGTTAAAAAGTTCTCAAATTTATTTTCAATCTGTCGTTTTCAATATTAAATCCATCATCTTATCGAGATTTAATAGTATTTTTTTGTAAAGATTTCAATTATGCAATTATTTTTTAGCTTGATACAGTAATTAGTACATTATTCGTATATGAATGACAACTGGTGCGCCAGACAATGTTGCGGTTTCCTTTTATTTTCTTCACTTTCGTTTTATTTTCTATTTTATGCTTTTTTATATACCACTTGCAATCGTAAGTAGATACAAGACGTCGTCATACATTAGTAAAAAGTTCCCATTCACGACCACACGACAATAGACGTCATGTCTTTTGTTTTGCGGCCGCCCTACTCTATATGGGCTTTTTTTTATCCGTTCCATAACTGTTCACACCAAGGTTGCCATGTTAAATGATACCTATTTTGCCTGACAATGCAAAATCATCCATTGTTGACTCATAATTATATCACTCTTAGTCACTCTTATTCCCATAATTGTTTGTGAATTATTTACATTGTAATTAAATATATAGAAGAATGTAAATTACTAAAAATTTATGAAGCACTACCGACAATTAATAGTCAAGTAACTAAAATATTTTTACGTCAGCATATTTCGGAAGGTAACTAATGCCTTTACTGGTCAGAGTCTATTTAACAAGCCCACCACCTGTCACATTGTCCCGAAATATCTTCGGTGGAAGGTGGGTCGAAGAGACTTAATTGTCTAGACTAGACAGAGGTCTAGTCTAGACAATTAAGTCTCTCTACAGGGGTAGACAGAGGTCTACCCCTGTATTGGGAATGGCGTGAAGTTATTTATTTATTTATTAATATCTGTTCCACATAGGTGTTACTGACAGCCCTCTGTGCCGAGCGTGCTTGCAGGGCGAGGAGACGGCGGCGGACGTCCTGCGGATGTGTCCGCCGGTCGCGGAATACAGGGCTAAGCATCTTCTGCTGCTGAGTTTCCATGAGGAGTTGTATTGGCTTGAATAAACTTTAACATTCATGGCCACACGCAAAAGCCGCGCTCAGTCATGGTATTGCGGAAACCAGCCTGCCTAATCTAATCTACTAACTTTATCTTTTTAAAATTTTTATGTTTCACCAGCAGTAAATGTCGTGTTAATTATTACGCCAGTAACTTTAACATAGTATTTCTTGATAACATACATAGGTTACACTAGGTAACCTATGTGAAAGGGAGAGATAGATTGTAAACAAAATATATAAGATATTTAATAGAAAAATTAAAGAACCGGACAGTCTGGATTGGTACACTTAGCACTTAGCACTCACACAATATGTTTTTTTATATTTTAATGTTTTAAATTTAGCATAGTATTTCAAATTATTTACGGTACTTTTGCATCAGATTTTTTTTGATCATTTTCTGATTGTCAGTTAATAACATTCTTTCTCTTTCTCTCTCTACAATCAGATTCATTACTTTCTTACTACATTGGCTGAATGAATAATCACCTGGTAAAGTATGATATCCTATGGTGGACAGATGTCCAGTTGAGTTACAGCTACCCGGTGGGAGCTCCGACTCCATCATATTGCAGTCTTGTAGCTTTGCTTCAATCCCAAGACCCATGTGCCAAAGCTGTGTGCCATTATCTGAACAACACTTGACATCTACAGTAGGCTGTCTTCGCAGGATTTGAGACCTGTGTACAATTGGATAAAAGAAAAGTTAAAATTGTTTTGAGAAAACAGACTTTATAACAGATAATCTTTGAATATATATACTTCTTGATGCATTATCTCTGACAGGATAGCAAGGAAAAACTGATTGAACAGTAATCAAACCTTAAATACATCTTTTGCTTTAATTCATTATTTTCCTAATAGTCAGGAGAGCCAAGTGGATGGATGATTGGAATTCGAGGCTTGTACCAATAGGTTTTTCAATAACTTATGTACAATTTCTGTTCAGTAGTAGACCACACATCAGCTTTTGTTGTTGCATGAATGGGCCGGCTCGACCGGGGAAGTACCATGACCTCACAGAATAACGGTGTGAAGTAGAAGTCTCACAAACTTCTGCATTTCATCTGGTGAATGCAGGTAAGTAAACCGTAATACGAAGTTTTCAAGAAAATGTCCAATTAATATTTCAACTGACTAAAAATAGTCTTGCTCAAACATTTTATTGATAAAACTATGTAGTTTTTACAAAAATAACACCCCCAATTATTTTATTTTCCTTATAAGTATAATAACTTTTTTCACAATTTAATTTATTACAATTAAGAGATCTTGTGGTGCTTTACATATGTTATATTTTAAACTATTCACTTTTTATTCAAATAGTTTTATGGGCTCCTATCATTCATACTTTTTCCTTCAACAGATCAACTTTTTTCTTAATCAGAAAAAAACTTTTTAAATCACATTGCCGACATTCTAATGGTGACAATGACAGTGTACCTATAACTTTTTTTAATAAGAATGTTTAGCAAATGTCCATGCACTGCAATAGTCCATCAACTGAAATGTTAACCAATTATTCACCCTAAAATTTTAATACATATGTCTCTTCATACAGATGTCTATTGAGCCATTAATTTTAAAATGAAAAATAAAACATTTTTCATTTGACCCTATTGATCAGCTCTCACTGAATTGACCCAAGTTTGGAAATCCCAACCAAAAAAATATAAATACAAAATTTCAAGTACTAATTAGAATAAATAAAATTAGAACTATAAATTAGCCATACATAATAAAGCATACCTTATTCATCCCCCAGCAAAAATCAAATAAAACACAAATTGATTATTTAAAAAAATACTATATAAAAACTCGAGAAAAAATTATAAGTACTGCATATGATGCAGGACCGGCGCCCTAATTCGCACCCTTAGACATAAATAGTAGCACCAATGCAATAACCAGAAAATAGGTCAACGGAGGTGTGCCCCAGCCACCCCGAGAGAGACAAAAACTGCCTCGGCGCATCGTACAGAGTCCTTTGCAAATTTAATTATTGTAAGACTTCTTTACAAATTCTTTAATTATTCAGTAGTAAACTATTTCCACAAATATACAGATTATTTGAAAAAAAAAATAGTTTAACTTACGATGAGACTAATCAGAAGAACGCAAAGGTTTCCCAATTTCCAATGTCTTGGCTTGTCAAATCAACTACCAAGCACAGTCATTGATCTTGTCATTTGACACACGGAGCACTTTTCACTTATAAAATATTTTTATGCACTCATATTTAGAAAAATGGCATGGGTAGGAAACTTTTTAATGTTTTTCTTATATTTTTACGCAATAACATATTTCTTACGCACACCCAGACCGCACGCTCGCCATATTTATTTACCTTGTTTGCCACCATGTGTTGCCACCAAGTAAAAACAAATCTCACGGCAGAAATTCCCCAAAACGCAAAATGCAACTAAGAGCATGTGCTAATTTCTGCAAAAAAACACAACTTTAATGTTGCTTTATTTTAAAAAATAACTGACAACAATTTGGTATTGAATTCGGTTACTAATAATATCAATTATTGCATTAAATTTATTCACCTGCGCCTTTCTTTCCATGGGTGTCGTAAGAGACTACTAAGAAAAACCTTTGAAATGCTTAAACTATAAAACAATCAGATTGTTTTTTTTTTTTTCTTTAACATATTTTAAGATTATCACATAAAAGCATAATACAACCTTGCGTATAGAACGTAAACAGTGTAAAGATTTTTTAATTTTTAACTATTGTTAACTACACCATTTATAAATATAACATTGACACAGACACCGCTTTCAGCACTATCTGAGTCTTCAATCGAAATGATGCACTACAGCGGTATGGTGCCATAGTTAATTACCGTTTCACGTACCACATGTCCTTGGCTTCTCTGAAACAAGATTTATTTTTTATTTTTTTATTAAAAGTAAATATAATACTTAACTCGTATATCAGAACATAATTTTTACTGAAATTAACTAAACATTATTTTATAGTAAGTAAGTAAATCTACCAATATCTCGCAACGGACTCTTTTACAACGAGAAGTCGTGCAAGAATTAACGCTTTTGGCCTCCATACTTTTATCAATTAGAATCATTCGCTGCCTTAGAATGTATAAAAGAACTAAATTCTTTATACTGTGTTGTTCCGATAGCTATATAGTAGTCTAACAGCGCTTCCTAACATACATTGATCTGATCCGAAAGTAAGCAAATTAAACTCTTTTATTGGAATCAAAAACAAAGTAGATACAACAAACACTCAAACCTGACAAAGTTTATAAAAGTGTTTTCTACTTTAACCTGGCCGGGAATCAAACCCGGGACCTCAGAGCTAGAGACACCATGAAAACCGGTGTGTTCGCCACTCGAGCGACACTCGCATTGACAGTATTCTTTTAAATAAAAATACATTCACGTAACACATTTTCAGACCTAAGCAACCATCCTTCAGATTCTGTAAACAACTGCCGATATAAAATATCCTGGTACATGACAAAACCCTTAACCCGGGTTTAGGTGGGTCAAAATAATGATTTTTCAGAGTTCAGAGGTGCAAAAACTAAGGTTGTGATGTCGGGAGTTATTTTGTTTGATCTTAGAAGTAAGAGATGAAAGCATCGGTGGGTGTCTCTTGTGAAATGGAATTTCTAAAAAATAAATTAACGACTGCCTATTAAATTATGTTCTTCTTCAGACAATGGACCATTTTTCACCTTAATCTTACATTAGAATTGCACAAATTTTTTTTTATGGCAATTCAATTTGGAACTGCGTCAAAGAATTGTCAATGTCTAAAGTCGGAATCAAAACGTCAACAAATACTTTCTTCAAAACAAAGACTATTTTAATGATAAATAAATTTTACAATATACATATATCATATTTATGTTTTAGTTTGTGACTTTGTTGGCTTCGAAGCATGGTATGGTAATATAAAGTATAGTAATATTGCACTGATCTATAAAATGGAAACTACACCCTTATTGACACGACCAAAAAAGAAATCAATTTGGTCAAGGTATACATACAAATATTACCTTATTCGATTTTTTTTTGTTTATATTTAGTTGTCATATGTAAGTATGTAAATAATTTTATTTTAGATTGAAATTCCCGAGGTTTCGCAAGAAGAAATTTAGCTCTAGAGTCATTTATATAGGACAATTGCCTGAAGAAGAGTTCCCACCGAACTATATCTGTAACCAGGTGAGATTTATAATCAAAAATAATTCTGTTGTAATTCAACTCAATTCAGTCAATACAAATGCACATGTAACAATTAAACTAAATGAACTTTGTGTGTTATTTTCAATGAGCTATTTGTATGTAACACTGAAAAGTTGCAATGATAATTTATGTTATGTGGTACAAATCTATTAAGCCCTTTTCTATGTATATAAATGCTGCTGACACTACTAGCTAATATTTATATATTTTCTTGAAGGTACTGGTTAAAAAAAGTAGTGATTGCATTACAATGTGTCAATTATTTTTATTATTATTTATTATTGTAAAACAGACCTTGATAAGTTATGATAAGAAAACAAAAGAATAAAGGCAAATTAACTCTTTGCTTTGGACTCAGATGTCCCAGTAACCATTTTTTATAATAGATAAGATATAGATTAGCATTAATAAAGGTAACTTCACAAGGCACTGGGTATTGTGACATGTATTCCTTATAGTAATTATGTTCTAATATGTTAATAGACATTTCCCAGTCTGTCGGGGGTTGTAATGGGAGACTAACAGCAAAAAATTTCATCAAAACGAAAATGTCAATTAAAATGTCATCAAAATGTTATTGGCTACCTATATGATACACAATAGATGAAAATATCTGAACTTCAAGTTTATAAATAAATAATAAATATAAATATCTTCACGCAATTCCCAATACAGGGGTAGACAGAGGTCAAGTCTAGACAATTAAGTCCCTTTGACCCACCGTCCACCGAAGATATTTTCGGGACAACGTGACAGGTGGTGAGCCCGTCGCCGCCTTTATGTCCAAGCCAACGATAAATTTCGTACATAAGTTTTTGAAAAACTCATTGGTACTGCCACCTGGGGATCGAACTCAGGTCTCTCGACTCAAAATTCCGACCACCCAACAACTCGGCTATCGTGACTTCAAGTTTAGCATTGCCAATTCACTTCATGAGTGTGGTGATTATAGTAAACCCATTGGAGCTGCAGTTAGTCAATATTTGAGTTCTAGTTGAATAATAGTAGTAGTATGGAGGGAAACAAAAACTTAAAAAAATAAATAAAACAGAGTACAATTTGTAAAATGTATTGCTTACTTTAATTTATAGGTAAAGTATGTCATATTAATTAAGATATAAGTTTATTCTACAAAATTAATTTCTCCATGTTTTTTATTTGTTACAGAAATATAGCTTCATTACATTCCTACCTCTAGTATTATTCGAACAGTTTCGATTCTTCTTGAATATGTATTTTCTGGTCATGGCTGTTAGCCAGTTCATACCAAGTGTGCGAATTGGTTATTTGTATACATACTGGGGTCCCCTATGTTTTGTACTTGCTGTGACTTTGTTCAGGGAGGCTATCGATGATTTTAGACGTTACAGGTAAGTTTAACAAATAATTCATAGTATTTTATTTATTTAAGCTTCATACAGTCAACAGTGTATAAGTGGCCTGAGGCATTCTCTACCAGTCAAACTTTGGGTGATGCAGAGATGAAGTGAAGCAGGTGAAGAACACAATTATGTTTATAATTTGCATTTACAAATTATATACTTTCTTAGCCACCAAAGAGTAATAGTTGTGGAAGTTATTTATCTCCTCAGGTTGTTGTAAGATGGCTTTTTGGGAAGTATGAACCATACCAGGTAATAAAGTAGATATGCATATGCATACTAAGGGAAATAGCAAGGGGCAACTGATAGATGGCAGGATCTTTTTTTTAAAGAAAAGGGAGGCAAACGCGCAGGTGGCTCACGTGATGGTAATTGACTCCCGCCGCCTATCAATACCCGCAATACAAGAGGCATAGCAGATGTGTTTCCGGCCTTAGAGTGCCTCATGTATTATTGAATAAAATATTGAAACAAGTCATGATAGCCGAGTGGTTGGGTGGTTGGAATTTCGAGTCAAGAGACACGAGTTCGATCCCCAGGTGGCAGGCTTGTACCAAAACCCGTAAATATCTTCGGTGGAAGTGGGGCGAAGGGACTTAATTGTCTAGACTGGACCTCTGTCTACCCCTGTACTGGGAATTGCGTGAAGATATTTATTTATTTTATTATTGACTAAAACATTCAATAGAAAAAAATTACTGGCTAATGATGTGATATCAATTATTTATGTTTGTAGACGAGATAGAGAAGTAAATAGGCAATGTTACGAGCGCATAGTTCTCGACACTCCACCAGACAGCTATCGCCCATTCTATACGGAACATGTGCCTGCTTCATCTCTTAGAGTGGGTGACATTGTAATGCTCCACAAAGGGCAACGGGTACCTGCAGACATGATTCTATTGAGAACAAACGAGACTATGGGCACTGTATTTATCCGCACAGATCAGCTTGATGGAGAAATTGATTGGAAATTGAGGTATGCGTTTCTATATTTGATGGAAAGCTAAATTAGTATTTTTTTGGACTATTCCAGTGGATATACATGATATGTATACTTGAGAATATGAACAAATAATGATTCGATAGCCTAGTTGCTAGCGACCTGTCTTTGAAGCTAACTTCGAATTACGAAAGAATTTGAATTCCGAGCGAGAAAACATTTGTGTGATGAATATCGATTTTTTACTATAGTCATAGATATTTATTAAATATTTATCTATTTAAGTAGAATTTACCGTTGGTTTGGACACCAAGATGGCTTGGATCATTACCTGTCACATTCCAAATAAGCTCCGAAGAAAAGTACCTCGAAAGGAATAAATTGTATAGACCACTGGTAGACAGAGGAAAATGCCAAAAAAAAAATACACACACATAAAAATTATAAACATGTTTTTTTTTACATAATCTTCAGAATACCGTTACCATCAACACAAAAGCTTTTAACTGACGCACACCTCCTGGACATAAACGCGCAGATATTTGTCGAGAAACCCGAAAAGGACATACATTCGTTCATTGGTACATGTACTCGTTTAGACGAGGAGGAAAATGACTCCCTGGACATTCAGAATACGCTGTGGAGCGGCTGCGTGGTCGCCTCCGGACAGGCCACTGGCTTGGTCATCTACACAGGTATGGTAACCTTTTACATACGTGCTCCCTCTTGCCATTGCCTCAGTGTACTTCCTCTCGTTTCTTTCTATAGGTTTCGTAGGCGAAGTTACGACTTGAAAATAGCAATTGCTTGAAATTGATTATCATAATAGTCTGTAAAGGCCACTGCTGCAGACTTCTCCGTACTTTGATATAAACTGCCCCCCGCGTCTTTGCCCGCCGTTTAACTCTTAATCGGTAATCAATGTACCGTATATATTTATATACATGTAGTAAAAAACGGCTATTTTAATATTACAAACAGACATTTCAATTTTATTTATATTTATAAATTTCAGATAGTTAATTGACTCAGGCGTTACTTTGCGGAAATTCATTGTAAAGTTGTTATTGAAAAAATTACTTCGCAACCCTCCGCATGCAAATATAAAAAGGCATATGTTGCCTGGTCCGAAGAGAAGAAGAGCACCACCCTCCCTCCCACAGATGCATGCACTAATTCCACTGTATGCACCACTACCATCACTACACTCAAACCAGGTAACATATACCACCACCGAAAACGCGATACGTGTTTCGCCTCAAAACACGGCATTCTCAAGCGAGTAGACTCTACGATAAGAGACCGCAGTCGAGAACGCTTGTGGGAGGGAGGGTGGTGCTCTTCTTCTCTTCGGACCAGGTAACATATGCCTTTTTATATTTGCATGCGGAGGGTTGCGAAGTAATTTTTTCAATAACAACTGTATAAATTTCATGTCCCTCGTCCGTTGACTCTATGGGATCTTTAACATAACCTATGTTAATGTTTATTTGTTCTTCTTCCAGGCAACGAAACTCGAAGTGTGATGAACAATGCAGTTCCACGTTCTAAAGTGGGTCGCTTGGATCTACGGATCAATGACTTTACTAAAGTGCTGTTCGGCGCCACGATCTTCGTCTCCTTTCTTATGATAGTCCTCAAAGGCTTCGACGGTCCCTGGTATGGGTTCTTCTTCAGATTTGTGCTGCTCTTCTCTTATATCATTCCAATCAGGTGAGTTTTTTATTTATTTATAGCTGCCGCCCGCGGCTTAGCCCGCGGTTTTACACACAACGCGAAACACTTGTTGTTTTTAAAATAAAATAATGAACAAATAGACAGACAGACAGACAGGCAGACAGACAGACAGAAAACAAAAATTTTAATTTTTTTGTAGGTACCGTATATACTTTCATATGCATTTAGTGAAAAGTTGTTAATTTGGTATTGCAAACAGAAACTTTAATTTCATTTGTGTATAGATTTGTTTGCAAACAACTAGTAATTTGTGTTAGCAATACGACTATTATAGTATGAATCACTTAGAACTGAATATAATAATAATTGCTAATGCAACAGTCACATTACATTTGCACGTCATGCATTATACTACGATTATCATACTTTCGATTCCGAGGTCTGTCGGTTTTTGAACTTCTCAAAGGGCTCATGTTACTGAATCATTTAATATTCTTTTTCGTAAATAACATTTCTTCCCAGTAACGAAAATTAAAAAGACTCTTTTCGACTAACCCCTAACAGTACGTTATAGTCATAAATCAATTAATACGAAAGCATACTACCAATTCGTCGACCATACATACATGTCGTTTGTATATATATAACTACCCCCTTTGCACACTACAGTAAGAGTGTTTACATTCCAAACTATCACACTGAACACTACAATTACATACATTAATTGTATTCATCTCCACCACAGTTTGAGAGTTAACCTCGACATGGGCAAGGCGTTCTACTCGTGGACGATACAACGCGACAAACGCATTGAGGGCACTGTGATGCGCTCCACGACGATACCGGAGGAGCTCGGAAGGATACAGTACCTGCTAGCCGATAAAACAGGCACCCTGACCAAAAACGAAATGGTGTTCCAGAAACTTCACCTCGGGAATGCACTGTATGACAGTAATAATTTCCACGAGGTACTCGTATACGCTTTAGTCTTATAATTTTAATTAGAGAATATAATAAGAATATGAATTAAGAAAAGTTCTTCGCGCTGGGGTAGATACAGGTCCAGATTATTAAGTACTATCGACCCACCTTTCACTGAAGACCTTTTTTTTTTAGGGGAAATGAGACAGGCGGTGAAGCAGTCAACCTCTCTATGCCATATAATCGGCCATTAAATATAAAAAGTAATTGGTACTAGCCTGCCACCTGAGGGTCCAACTCGGGTCTGTTGACTCGAATTCCTATCACAGAGGGGAACTGCCAAGCACTGACATGAAGCGACCATGACGCTAATCTTCCTTCCATTGCATACATTATCTATTTATATTTATTATGGAGGAGGACTCTTAGCTGGTTTTTCATCTCGATATTTAAAAAAAAAAGATCAATTTCAGGTGGAAGCCTTCTTGACTCAGTACGTGACGAACGACTCGCCCCAGCGCACGGCGGGTGCGGGCGAGGGCGCGGGCGGGGCGGGGCGTGGGCGCGGGCGGGGCGGGGCGTGGGCGCGGGCGGGGCGGGGGCGGTGGCGTGGGCGCGGGCGGGGGCGAGGGCGCGGGCGGGGCGGGGCGTGGGCGCGGGCGGGGGCGGGGGCGGGGGCGGGGTCGCGGGCGAGGGCGGGGGCGGGGTCGCGGGCGCGGGCGGGGACGCGGCGCGGACGCCCACGCCGCGCCAGGTGTGGGACGTGGTGCTGGCGCTGGCGCTCTGCCACAACGTCACGCCGGTCTACGACGTCGACGAGCAGCGGGCTGATGAGGCGCAGTCGGGTAAAATTTAGTATATAACAATTCGTTTTCGTAATAGAACTCCTACAAACCCCCACCCCATAATAGACGATTCGATAGCTGAGTAAGTTCGTGCTTGTGTGGTTATGATTGAATTTGATTTTTATTATTATTTTGATGTCAAATAAATAGCTTTTTCTTGGGTCTGCCTTAATGTTAGAATACTTGGTACCATGCCACGAGAAGTGGGGCTCTACGATTATTCTAGTTTTTGGGTAATAATTATTCTAAATATTAACATAATTTTGTTTTTGTAAATAAATTATCGAAAAATATATTAGCATTGGTTTACGACCTCTGTGGACGAGTAGTTTCATGATGACGACAACTGACGTCCCGGTTCGATTTCAGAATTGATTTTCTAGATTAGAAAACCAATTCTGAAAACCAATTTTTCTGCTCTTCTCTTTCGGCTCTGGGAATGTGTGGTACCTTGATTGTTGCCAATGCTATAACATAAAGGTTTTAGTTAGTTACTCTGTGATAACAGTAATATATATGCGATGTTGTTCCTATCGATTTTTGTTTTTATTATTATTTACAATAACTATCGCACTCAAAACATATGTAATTGCACACGTATAAACAGAAGCGGACGAAACGCCCTTCTTCACGCTATTTCCAATTCTGGAATAGATAGAGGTCCATTCAAATTAAGTCTTTTCCACCCATATTTCACTGGAACTTATTTTTGGGACATTGGGACCGGGTAACCCGTCGCCGTCTTTACGTCCAAACCAACGATATAACTCGTACAAAAATGTATGAATTTGAAAACTAATTGGCGCGGCCCTTCTTCTTGGAGATTGAACTTGGGTTTCTTTCTCGAATTCCGATCGGGATTCGACTATTATATTATTCGACGTGACTTTGTATTTCATATACATATATATGTGTATGTATATAAATATATTGTACTGTTATCTTTAACTTTAAGACAGCGATAAGCTCACCTTCCACGTCATCCCTAATAATCTTTCGAAATTACTCAATTGTCACGACCTCTGCCTACCTCAGTATTGTGAGATGCGTGAAGATATAGTGTAATAACCGCGCGTCTGGCAGACCTGTGCAGCTCGGTGATGTCGGAGAGCTGCGGCGGCGCGGTGCCGCAGCAGCAGCTGTGCGACTACCAGGCGGCCAGTCCCGACGAGGTGGCGCTCGTCAAGTGGACGGACATGGTGAGCTACTGCCTATCTTATCTGCGACTTTGTCTGTCTGTCTACTTGATATATTTACAAAGTTTTCGTATATGCGAAAGGAAAAACATCAAAAACTTGTCCTTATTTTGGTTCACAACTGAACTAGATTTCAGACGCTGTCAATACTCCTTTCATAATGCTGAATTTCGAGCATTTTTCGATAATTTTCTAGTACTAAGTAGAAAGTTTTCATATAATAAGAAGTTAAAACTAGAATAGCATTCAACTGACAATCAAGATGTTAATTGAGTATTTGTAAATGTTTCAAGGAATTAAATTAATTATAATTTTAAGAAAGAATCCAACACTGGCGAGATGATTTTTTAAATTTCACTTTACTTTAATAACTTTTTGTAAATAATAAAAGATTCAATGAATATTTAAAATATTTCCAATACACTTTTATTGTAATCCCTATATGTAGATGAATGTACATTATAGTGATTGTAAATGTCCAGATGGGCGTGTCGCTGTACAAAAGAGATTTGCACAACATATCACTGAAGCTCCGTGCGGCCAACGAGATCATGCAATTTGCTATACTGCAAGTTTTTCCCTTCACCAGCGAGAGTAAAATGATGGGCATTATTGTGCAGGTAATTAATAAACTGTAAAAATTTTCCTTAAATCTTAACTCGCACGCACCTACGCATGCACGCACGCATACACGCACGCACACGCACACACACGCATACACCCATTCGCAAACATATTTCCTATTAGATAAAAAGTGTGATCTTTACGGTTTTTCAGCGTGTTCATGACAATGACCTTTGTAAGTTTCTTGTAAATATTATAGGAGGAAAACACTGGCGAGATAACGTACTACGTGAAAGGTGCGGACGTGGCCCTGTCGAAATTTCTGGACTCCTCTTGGCTCAACGACGAGTGCAGCCGGCTGGCGGCCGATGGGCTCAGGACTCTCGTTGTTGCCAAAAAGTCCATGTCCAAGAACGAGTATTTGGAGTTCGAGGTAAGGGAACTTTTAACTTCTCTTAAATAAATGGTTGGTATTTTTTTTATTTAAATGAATATATTGCTCATACAAGCATATATTCATAGCGGCCTGTAATAGTCAAATGTTGGGTGTCTCCCATGGTCCCCAATCGCTGTCTAGGCTTTTCTTAGTCTTTTCTTAGTCTCCTCCTTAGATAACCACGAAAAGAAAGGAAGTGGCATATCCTCAAGCCTGAACTGAAGAAAATATTGCCGTGGTGGAACGGCAATATTTTTTTTATTTTCAACATATTATGTTATATGTAAAACTAAATAAGAATGTAAAAATGTGAAAATGAAAAGAATGTTCTTTTAATTTATTTTTATATTCATGCAATGTTTGCTGAGGTAGGTAGAGGTCTAGATAATGAAGTCATTTCGACCCACTTCACCGAAGCTTAGTTAAAACAACGTGACTGGTGGTAAGCATGTAGCCGTCTTTATATCCAACCCAACTATATGAATCGATCATAAATTTTGAAACTACTGGTACTACTGATTCTATTTATATTTATTTACCTACGCTACGGGGTAGCCAGAGAGAACAGATCGCCAAGTGTCACGATCCCTACATACTTCTTGGCTATTTTGAGTCAAAAATGAATTTGCCGTTCAGTTTCACGCATTACACACGCCCTTATTCCTTGCAGTCGGAGTACAAGGAAGCGCGGCTGTGCGTAGTGAACCGCGGCGGGCGCACGGGCGCGGCGCTGCGGCGGCTGCGCGCCGGGCTGCGGCTGCTGGGCCTCACGGGCGTGGAGGACCGGCTGGCCGACGACGTGCCGCGCACGCTGGCGCTGCTGCGCGCCGCGCCCATCAAGGTACTGTGTCTCTATGTTGCGGGGATGACGCGGTCTGCCTCCTCTTCAGCGGGGCTTTGGCAGCGATTTGGATTTAGTAAGGTATGCTAGACCTCGGGGCAGTTCAGCTCCGGACGCGGTCCATGAAGGTACATATGAAGAAATGTTATTGTGAAATTCGCGGACAAAGTCGCTGGTATCCTTTAGTTGATGTATGAAGGTGTGGCGTACGTTGCGCGCGCGGATCGGGATGCTGACGGGCGACAAGCCGGAGAGAGCAGTGCATGTGTGTGTATACGTTGCGCGCGCAGATCTGGATGCTGACGGGCGACAAGCCGGAGACGGCAGTGCATGTGTGTGTGTGACGTACATTGCGCGCGCAGATCTGGACGCTGACGGGCGACAAGCCGGAGACGGCAGTGCATGTGTGTGTGTGACGTACATTGCGCGCAGATCTGGACGCTGACGGGCGACTAGCCGGAGACGGCAGTGCATGTGTATGTGTATGTGTGACGTACATTGCGCGCGCAGATCTGGACGCTGACGGGCGACAAGCCGGAGAGAGCAGTGCATGTGTGTGTGACGTACATTGCGCGCGCAGATCTGGATGCTGACGGGCGACAAGCCGGAGACGGCAGTGCATGTGTGTGTGTGACGTACATTGCGCGCGCAGATCTGGACGCTGACGGGCGACAAGCCGGAGACGGCAGTGCATGTGTGTGTGTGACGTACATTGCGCGCGCAGATCTGGATGCTGACGGGCGACAAGCTGGAACGGCAGTGCATGTGTATGTGTGTGTGTGACGTACATTGCGCGTGCAGATCTGGACGCTGACGGGCGACAAGCTGGAGACGGCAGTGCATGTGTGTGTGTGACGTACATTGCGCGCGCAGATCTGGATGCTGACGGGCGACAAGCTGGAGACGGCGCTGTGCATCGCGCGCTCGCTGCAGCTGGGCGGCGGCGCGCGCTGGCTGGCGGCGCGCGGCTGCGGCTCGCGCGCGCAGGCGCACGCGCTGCTGCAGCAGCTGCGCCGCGCGGACCACGCCACGGACCTCATCATCGAGGGCGAGACGCTCGAGGTACTGCATCTGAATTTCGTAATACTCGTATAGTAATTTTAATCATGTTTTATTTTTTGCTGCCATATGAGGGTCAAGCGGAGGTCAGTATATGAAGCGAATGAAGTTTTTTTATCTTTAAACAATTTCCTCTAAACAAAGGGGTAAGCAGAAGTCGGGACAATGAAGTTAAGTCGACCCACTTTCAATCGAGGCCTATTTTTTTTGGATAACGTGTCAGGTGGCCAATCGCCATCTTAGTATTCAAGCTAACGGTAAAATTTAATAACATACATAATTACATACATAATAAATAACATTCATATCCGTCACACAAATGTTTGCTCTCAGCGAGATTTGAACCTGCAATCTTTGCTTCGAAGACAGGATCACGGCCACTTCGATTAACAGGTCGTCTAAAAGTGATGCAGTTTAAAAAAATAATTTCTACTCAAAGTGGGCAACAGAAAAAATAAATTCGAGAGTCCCTAGACACAAAACTGTCTGGAGCTGTCAACACTGAGCGCCGCAGCGCTGCGGCTGCGGTGTTGAGGTCGCGGTGTG
This sequence comes from Sericinus montela, assembly GCA_029286605.1. Taxonomy (NCBI): domain Eukaryota; kingdom Metazoa; phylum Arthropoda; class Insecta; order Lepidoptera; family Papilionidae; genus Sericinus; species Sericinus montela. Next base: position 3,035,823 of record JAGSMR010000070.1, read on the forward strand.
CGCGCCAGCTGTGCCTGCAGTGGTACGAGGAGGAGTTCGTGGGGGAGCTGCAGCGCTGCCCGGGCGTGGTGGTGGCGCGCTGCTCGCCCACGCAGAAGGCGCGCGTGGCGCGGCTGCTGCGCGCGCGCGGCGCCGTGGTGGCGGCGGTGGGCGACGGCGGCAACGACGTCGCCATGATACAGGAGGCCGACATGGGTGGGTTGAGGCGCCATTTTACGGGGGGAAAACCGGTGTTCCTTCCTATCGTCTGGTCGCCGGTATATGTGACAAATAATACGGGCTACGGGAACATGCATGTTGAGTAATTTGCTAATTAATTGTAATTAACTGACATTCTGAATAGAACCATATTGCGTTCTCACTTTAACGATGTTCTTTACAAATTCAATCATGTGTTTCTTAAATACTAACACTAGTTTGTAAGTATTTAATACTATCACTCTGTAGGTTTTGCCTGTAATATATTTTTATTATTATTATTATTGAAATGTTTTAATTTGTTAGTTTTACATGCGTCTTAACGCACTCGCTCCTGGTGCACCTTGAAGTCAGTACGGGTGAATGATTACAACTAACGAGTAATAAATCTATGCGGGCGATGCCTGAGATGCAGGAGTGTGACGCAAAATAATAAATATACATATTTGAAAATATTTTAATGTGAAATAGTTTGTTGTGTTAGTTGTAATGTTATAGCCCTAATATTTTTTTTATTTTTTAGACAAAATTTTTTGTTAAATTTTTTTTATGATACGATCAATCCTTATTTTTTATATGGCAAAACAACGTAAGCTAGTAACAAGTATAATAACTATGTACTCTTAATAATAATAATATACTTTATTGTACACCAATGAAGGAACAATAAAAATTTCCAGGCAACCTAACAAATATTACCAACAAGAAATAATGACGGGTAGGATGGCCACTCTACGCATGTACTGTCGACAGGCGTGGGCATAGAGGGCGCTGAGGGTCGCGCGGCGTCGCTGGCGGGCGACGTGAGCGTGCGCGCCTTCTGCGGGCTGGCGCGGCTGCTGCTGGTGCACGGCCGCCGCGCCGCCACGCGCTCCGCCGCGCTCTGCCTCTTCATAGTGCACCGCGGCCTCGTCGTCTCCACCATGCAGGTCGCGTCTCCGTCACATCTCCGTCACAGGAACACACGCAGAAACACGAGATTCTCTCCGCTACTTCAAGCAGTAGGAGGAACCATGCAGGTCGCGTCTCCGTCACATCTCCGTCACATCTCCGTCACAGGAACACACGCAGAAACACGAGATTCTCTCCGCTACTTCAAGCAGTAGGAGGAACCATGCAGGTCGCGTCTCCGTCACATCTCCGTCACAGGAACACACGCAGAAACACGAGATTCTCTCCGCTACTTCAAGCAGTAGGAGGAACCATGCAGGTCGCATCTCCGTCACAGGAAGACACGAGGAACACGAGATTCTCTCCACTACTTCTAGAAGGAGGAGGAAGGAGGAGATTCTAGGAGGCCATGATTCTTTCTTTTTCGAGGCGGCACATTCGTTCAGTAGCGAAAACTTATACCTATCTCTACGGATTATGTTGGATATCCCGAGAATCTGAGGCGATCGTTGATTCGGCCATTTGGTTGATTATTATAAATAAAATAAAATAAATATCTTCACGCAATTCCCAATACAGGAGTAGACAGAGGTCTAGTCTAGACAATTAAGTCCCTTAGACCCACCTTCCACCGAAGATATTTTCCGGACAACGTGACAGGTGGTGAGCCCGTCGCCGTCTTTATGTCCAAGCCAACGATATACTTCATACGTAAGTTTTTTAAAACCCATTTGTACGAGCCTGCCACCTGGGGATCGAACTCGGATCTCTTGACTCGAAATTCCGACCACCCAACCACTCGGCTATCGTGACAATTGATTGAATGAAATATATAATGAATATTGATTATTAACATACAAGTATTAGTTACATCTAGAATCATATGTTATAATCATATGGTACTTTTTTATTATTTATTATTTATATTTCACAGGCTGTATTCTCTGTGGTGTTCTACTTTTCGTCGGTATCGCTCTATCCCGGATTCCTCATGGTCGGCTATGGAACTCTTTTCACTATGCTGCCGGTGTTTTCATTAGTGAGTATTTATTTTTGAATAAACATATAAATGTATATACATCATACATACATACATATATAAGGGCAACATCACATACACTTCTCTGATCCCAAAGAAAATAGCTTAGAAGCACGTATATTATGGAATCAGAAACACGAATGTACGACAAACACACAGACCCGAGAAAATGTAGAAAACGTGTTTTATACATTGACCTAACCAGGAATAGAAACCAGGACCTTAGAGCTGGCGACACCATTAATGCCAATATGTGTCACTCGGCCATGGATGTCATTAATATTTATTAATAACAATCAATCACATAATTAATGCATATATAAAATAACATTTTGATTCAGTTACGGTAATGTAGCGAAATTTAACGTTTTGATATTTTATTTGCAGGTACTTGACAAAGACATCCCGAGCTCCACCGCTCTTAGATACCCTCAACTGTACAGACAGTTGGCAAAAGGAAGACAGCTCTCATACAAGACATTCTACATCTGGATTGGGATATCAATTTATCAAGGTATGAAAACATTCCGCAAATTAATTTACAATATGGTGGCTGAGTATGCGTATAGTACATATGCAATACGATACTAATTTAATATTGCACATGTCACTCATTATAATAGGAGATAATTCCTATTATAATCATTGGAAAGTGTTGCTCTGCAGAGTAATATTTATTTTAATTTACACAAATACTATAATAAGAAAGGGTGAATCTCCATAAATGAATCAGAATATAAAACCTACAACAAAGGAAACTGTATATTAAATAATTAACTTAAAATGTCAATTTCTCGTTACATATTAATTAATCCACAACCTTTACTTATTTAAAAACAATATTGTAATAAGGTTAATAATGACCTCCATGAATGAATGACGTAGGCACCGATTTTCATGGTGTGACCAGGGTTGAGGTCATGGATTCGATTCCCGGACGGTTCGTTGTAGAATCAACCAATTTTTCTACAATATCGTCGGGTTTAGGTGGTTGTGTTGCCTTCGTTGTTACCGATTCCATTGTACAAGTGCTTTAGCTACTTACTTTGGGTTCGGAGCAATGTATGTGACGTTGTCCCAATGTATATATGTATGTGTGTCTGTATGTATGTGTCTGTACTGTATAATGCATTATATTGTTAAAAATATTGACCAAAAAAGAGGACACCTACGGAGTTTCTTTCGCCTGTTTCTTCTCCGTTAGAGGAACCTCATCACGAAACAGTGGTAGATTGAAAATGACTATATCGATAAACGAACGTCTGTTCTTATGTCGATGAATAGATGATTTGATTTGATTTGATTATGCGGCAGGCGCGGTGATAATGTACGGAGCGCTGGTGCTGTTCGAGGACCAGCTGATCCACATAGTGGAGATCAGCTACACGGCGCTGATCCTGACCGAGCTGATCATGGTGGCGCTGACGGTGGTCACGTGGCACCGCCTCATGGTGCTGGCCGAGCTCCTCAGCCTCGCCATGTACACAGCCACGCTGCTCATCTTCACCACTTACTTTGGTGAGTTGCCCCAAGGTCAGCTATTTATACTTTACGGGTATGTAACGGACGATATGCTGCAGGAAGAGGGCAGCTACACGCCAGGTCTGGTGTTCGAGACTTGGGGAGGACGTCTCCGCCACCAGTGTGCGCTTTTGGTTATTGTGTATATGCGTGTAATCGTGCGAACATTAATAGCGCGATGTAGAATGTCGAAGTGTTGAAATCGCTACTAGCGAGCTTCCATTGTGGAAATGCATAAATATTCCAAAAGGTATATTTATTTAACGCCCTAACTAACTGCAGAATATAGATCTACAGGTCACGATAGCCGAGTGGTTGTGTAATCGGAATTCGAGTCAAGAAACCGAGTTCGATCTCCAGGAGATACACTCGTACCCCGTGTACCAATTAATTTTTTTTTAAACTTATGTACGATTTATATCGGTGGCTTGAACATGAAGACGGCGTCAGACTCACCACGTGTCACGTTTTCTCAAAAAAAATCATCGGTGGAGGGTCTAAAGAACTGAATTGTGTAGATCTCTGTCCACCCATTGCCATTTTCACGACTTTTCTCTTAGCCGTCTCTTAGACTCTCGTGGGAAGAGAGGACAGAGTTTTGGGGGGAGGGGGAGGAGATAATTTATTACACCGATATTACAGTAACAATAGCCGGTCGGAATTTCTAGTCGTGAGACCCGAGTTCGATCCCCAGGTGGCAGGCTTGTACCAATGGCTTTTTCAAAAAGCTTATGCACGAATTATATCGTTGGTTTGGACATAAAGACGGCAACAGGCTCACCACCTGTCATGTTGTCCCAAAAATGTCTTCGGTGGAAGGTGGGTCAAACGAACTTAATTGTCTAGGACTAGACCTCTGTCTACCCCTGTATTGGGAATTGCGTGAAGATATTTATATTTTTATATTTCATATTGCATTAATGACTTATTCAACTTATTTCAAAAACGCATTCGCTGATGGTATCATCAATTCGTTCAGACGGGGACTTCATCCGCCACTGGAACTTCTGGTGGAAGGTGACGACAATAACCCTGGTGTCGTGTCTGCCGCTCTACATCGTGAAGTTTATGCACAGGAAGTGGAGGGACCGCCAGTACAAGAACTTGAGGAAATGATGTCTACAGTGCACGGTTGTAGGTTCATATACGAAATTATATAGACAAATTCATTGAAGGCACGTCATCACTCATATTTGGACGCGTGAGGTATTTGAGATTAGCGCGACAGTTTTACGGAATGCATTTGAATCTGCTTGACTTAAAATTGAATTGCCTTAAAAGTGTAACCTGGTGACTTGCGAGCAATATTTCTTACAACAAAAACAATGTTATACGACAATTACATCACATATTTATATTTTATTTATAAAGATGGCGATAGGCTCACCACCTGTCACGTTGTCCCAAATAGTCTTCGGTGAAAGGTGAGTCAAAAGGCATTAGTTGTCCTCTGTATACCCCACTATTGGGAGTATGCGTGAAGATATTTTTTTATTTTATTTAATTTTCTACATACTTTTGTTTTGTTATAGCATAGAATTAGAGTATACTCGTAAGTACTTTTTGTTTTATTTAATTTAATAGAGGTTAAATTTATTTTACTTCTTATTCTATGTCATACGTTGCGTAAATGCCATAGGCATAAACATTTTTAATGTCAAGAAAAATATGTGGCGATACAATGATAAGCGTTGATGTATTTTTTTTAATATTCCTCGCAGGTGGCCCGGTTATAGTATAACATAAATACAAAGTGATAAAAAACTATGGAGTAGCTAGTAGCTTAGTTCGTCTGTTTGAAAATATTAAATCCTGTTTGAATGCGGATATTTCATTTGGTTCTCTGGATACTGATGACAAAAAAAGTTTAACTAAAGCAATATACAGAAAAGTTATTTATGACTTTATGGTCGACTTTGTAATAATTTTTGTGTCGTGTAACCGGGCTCGTGTGAACCCTACCCTAGGACCCTAGAACATATAGTTAGGATACCGTTTAATGTTAAAGAAGACCATGCATATAACATAGATGAAACATTACTAAAGACAGCTAGCTTAACAGTATAGAATGTGAGAATATAATTATGTGAGAGATAACTTTGGAAACTTATAGCTTATAAAACATTTATCTTTTTTTTGTGTCTGTGCCGCTTTGCTTTAGCTTGAGATAAACAAACTTATGACGTCAATGCTGCTGTGATATTAATGTTGCTAAATATATACCGAAACAAAGTCGTATTATATGGAGTAGAAGTTGGAGGTTTAAGGAGAATGGTATCGCGTAATAATCTTGAGTTAATTCACTTGACGACAACCATCAGGTTTAAAGTGTTCAAAATATAATTGTAATGCTAGAATGTAGATATTTGAATTTTTTTATTAAGCAAATTAAAGAGTTAACAGTAATTGTATAAAAATGGTGGTGGTCACGGAAAACTATCCCGCCGTCCAGCTGATCGCAATGAAGGTCGGTAACTGTTAATCAAATGTTTAAATTTCGTAGTTAGTTTTCACCGAACTTTAATAATGTAAGTTTTAAGTATAAACATCCGTAGATAGATTAAGACAAGTAATAATAAATAATTATTTAGTAATTAAAGTTGAAATGTATTTATTTTAGGTCAATGGGATAGATTTTAATCAGGTAACTGCGAAATATCAGTAATGTACTAGTGCATATTTACCTAGATGCGTGATTTTGCTCGATCATGCCAAAGCATCACTTTCGCAAATTTGCGGACTACTGGTAATATTTTTATTTAGGTGACATGTAAGTGGGAAAAACCGGTAATATATGTATACAATTGTCGTATGTATGTAGCATTTAGATTAGCAGAGCATTTTATATCTCCTTGTAAGTATTTATTTAATACAAGCTGCCCCCGCGGCTTTGCCCGCAGTTTACCACTTAACGCGGAACCCTAATTATGTTTCTAAAATAAAAGTAGCCTATGTTACTCCTTATAACAGCTATCTATCAGTGAAAGTCCTGTTAAAATCAGTCCAGGCATTTCAGAGATTAGCCGGAACAAACAGACAGACAGACAAAAATTGTAATAGAATATTATATTTTAGTCGGTTTGTGCAATACACTAAACGTCGTCACATCTGTAGTTTCTCCAGTATTTAATTTAAATAATTGCGATCGTATATAATCTGTTTGTACATTTTCTCTATACCAATCTTTATCTTCTATACAAGGTGTGTGGTGGTTAATATTAATTAGTTAATAATATTAATTACTTAATATAGTTAATATTAATATTAAGTCAGTTTGTATTACGAAACATGACTGTTAAATGCTATGCGTGTTGCCATGAACGTGTCAACGTGGAATGGAATAGTACATAAATCATAAATACGTATTCACGGTGTAAAACTAAAAAGTATCACAAGATAAAATTGAAATGTAACTCGACATTTATTTTATCGTAAATAGAAATATTACCTATATTAAATTGAAGTTATTTAAATTAGTTGGTGTTTATTTTTTAGTATATATTAGTTTTTGTATTAACTCTGTTATGCTTTAAGAAATGTTAACTGTATTGATACTGTGATTTGCATTGAAATAATTTGTATTGAATCTTGTAAGGTAAACGTTTATTCCACATTTAAATTGTCTGTATTTGCTCCTTATAGAAATTTATTGATATACTAATGTCATAAACAAGGGTACAAATTCTGTTATATTGTGATATTTATATTTATTTGATAGTGTATATTTGTGCGTTAAAATTCATTTTGAAGAAGAATAATGTGCCTATTTAATTTGATTATTAATAAGTATTATATTATCCATATTTTAGGGGATGTTTGTATGAATAAACGTAAAATGAAAAAAATCATTGTTTATTTTTTCTTATTTTTGCGATTTTTAATTTTGTGATCTAATTCTTGAGCGTATCGAATCCAAACTAAAGTGATCGCTAAGGCCCATGTAAATACTATGATGCAAATGAACTAGAACTTAGAGAATGGCAAAGGTAACGGGACGGGAAAAGAGGGAGAGAAATGTCTTTATTTTGATGCCTACATCATCATCATCACATCAGCTTATCCGAAGTCCACTGCTGAACATAGGTCTACCCCAAAGATTGCCACATAGAGCGGTCCTGTGCCATATGCATCCATCGCCTTCCTGCATCACTATGCAGGTGGTCACACCATCTTGTGGAGCTCGTCCTACAAGTATGATGTATTGTCTATGTCTTATAAGCATTATTTTAAAATATAATAATATTTAATTAGCATCAGCTAACTGAAAAGATAGATAATAACGATAATGAATAAAAAAAATAACAGACCGCTGGATACTTATAATAATGCGCAGAACGCTTATATAAAAAAAAACAACATTCGGTGATTCTCTGATCCCTTTAAGTTCCCGTCTTAAAGGGATCAGAGAATCACCGAATGTTGTTTTTTTGACTGTACCGAGACATTTAAACTCTCAGTGTGATTCATGTCATTCTTGGCCCTTTTGTATGGACGTACACGATGAGGTTCGTGTTTTTCGACGAGCACAGTCCGTGCATCCTACTAGGCCTAGGGCTATCTTGTTCTGTCTATAATGTGGGCTCGGTCCGTAGGCCTCTCCCAGAATTCTGTCTATCCTGGGGTAGACAGAAGTCTAGTACTGGCATGTAGTGAAGATAATACATTAAGAACAAATTATATATTCATTATATCGATATATTTATAAACGCAAAGAAATAATAAATCCCTTTTAATTTATATTATTCTCTTATAAAAAATAAATCTTAATTGACATGTCTTAAATAATATTTGTTATGAAAATCCTAATTGTAATTTTCACAATCCTATCAAGATCGCACAAAAATCCTAACAGCTCTTATGTTGCGATGGCGGAGTTGTATATGAATTGATGTCCAATTCGGTTCCAGATGTTGATTTTCCATGTGAAGCTTTAGATGCCACACGTCTTGCCCAAACCAAATCCCGCGCGCTTTTCGTTCGCCGACATCGAGATTTCGAACTGCCGGAAGTAATCGATTGCGCTGAAGTCGATGTTGCTGAACCTGACCAAGCTGATCCTGTATCTTGCCGACAGTAAGTCATTTCCGAATGAGTAAACGTACTAGTTGAATACAACTTTTGTGATCGTTTCGCATTGGATAATTTTTCAATTTTCACTTGAGATATGGACGTTTCTAATTTAGGTGGGCTTCTCGCTCTAGTAGCTTTCGCAACATCTAACACAACGCTTCCGATTTCCTCGCTATCTTCTTGTTTAGGCGGCAGAGTTTCTGCTTCACTCGTCGCTTCACTATCGCTCATTATGACGGCCATCATCTTTTCCGTGTTCTCGTGAAGGTCATAAACTTTTTGAGTCTTCACTGAACCAAGAGATGATGTTTTTGTTCTAGATGGAGTGGTACGCTTCAAATGTTTATGGCCTCCATAATATTTAGAACTCTGATGCGATGGTAGCATAGCAGGAATAACAGAGTCTACGTTAGCATATGCGACTTGTTTAGAATCTGAAAATTTATGATCGCGACCTGAACATCGACAACCATTTCGGTTTCCCAGTATATAACTGTAACAAACTTGTAAAAGACAGATAACAGCAGCGGCTAGTAAAACCAATACAACATACAATTTTGGAGTCCAATCCGGATCCATGTATATGTATGTTTCGGTAAGCGTTTTCCAAGGGTGCCACGAGACACTTTGCTCTTCGTCCTCGAAAAGGTTGCGTCTAGATAAACCTTTACCATAACTTTGTACTGCGGCTGCTATTCGTAAAATTCCTCCATAAGCCGCGTAAAGTTTTTCGTCGCCGAGGTGTGGTGCTACATCTCTTTTCATCCAATGCCACAGTTCATTATTGAAATTTAAAAAATCGGTATGTCTGCATCTCTTTGGCGAATTACGCAGAATACACCTTGACGCTGTTGTATAATACTTTAATAACACATTTTCTGATCGTCGTGATTTCAAACTAACAAGGCCACCTGATTTAAATGGCAAAGCGATAGCTGAAGGTTCTATTTCATCGTCTAACTTTGGCACGGGCAAGTGAATGCAGGAGTTGGAGTCTCTCTTTGTAATTAAGTATGCACAGGGGTTTGCCAGTTTCCCATAGCCAACAAAAACTTTGGCGACAGTCAGATTGCTCCACCGAGGAATGCGATCTGGTTGGGCCCATCCTAAGCCTTGAGTATTCAAAAGCAACTTTATGTGTTCCAAGAAATCATGCAAATCTCTTACATTTCTGTACGGTACGTAACCAGCGTAATATGAAAATCTTGCCGTTGGTAATATTTCACTTGATAAATGAGCGCCCATTGTATCAGCGAGAGCTGTCCGCAGTAGAACAGCAGAATGTGGATCTGTGCCTCTTACAATGCTACGTAACGCTTGGCGAAAATAACCAAGCATTTCTCTTATATACCTACTATTCATTTTTTCAGGAGCAACACCATACGGCATTGATTGTTCGAATATCTTCCTGGCTCGCAACTTAGCCAGTTCATCGTCACTCCAACATTCATTCTTACCTTGCTTGTTATAGAAAATCGTTGATCCCACAAATGGTTTAGGAGCGCATGTTACCCCTGTAAATATAAATAATGTTAAAATAAAAATCATTGAATGGTAAATTAAATTTCATACAAGAATTTCAATGTCACACGTCAGTTTAATGTCATTACTGAACAGAAATGTTCATGGCGTACTACGTAGTGATTTTGTTATGTTCTTTTAAGGCGTATTTCGTATGCTGTAGAAAGAGAATAATATTCTCTCTCCCGAGCGAATAATAAAAACGAGAATAATGTTAAAAACACGTTCTCTGAAACGTAAAATACAAAAAATAAATATCTTCACGCAAATCCTAATACCCCCTGTATTATATATTATAGACAGAGGTCTAGTCTAAACAAATGCCCCTTAGATATTTTTGATATTTTTGGGACAACAAAATTTTTGAAAAACCCATTGGTACGAGCCTGCCACCTGGGGATCGAACTCTGGTCTCTTGACTCGAAATTCCAACCACCCAACCATTTGGCAATCGTAACTGTTAACAAACTGACGCGTTGGTTTCATTTACGCTGTACCATTTTTATCATCATTCGTTCTTTACTCGTCGTCGTTTCAGGTTTTGGAACCCCGCGATATCTCTTAGTTTAATCATCAATGTAGTCAATGATATTTGTTAAGTTAATGACCGTAATATAAAATTATAGATTAACTGAATCACATCAATAATAAATGTGTAACAAAGTCTTATTATAGCATATTTTTATGTCAGTTAACGTTATAATGTTATGCCTCAAAATATATTTATCATTGTCAGGACTTTAACTTTAAATGCATTTTTCATTCAGAGGTCTAGAGAATCTAGTCCCTTTGACCTTCCTCTTTTACTGGAGCTGCTTATTTGAGACCACGTGGCTTGTTTTTAGCTTTCTACCATTAGCTAAAACATATATTCATATATTCTTATGTATATGAAGTATATAACAATCGTACATCGAAAAATTTTTTATTCCGAAAAAAAAATATCTTCACGCAATTCCCAATACAGGGGTAGACAGAGGTATAGTCTAGACAATTAAGTCCCTTCGACCCACCTTCCACCGAAGATATTTTCGTAACTTATATTTTTTATTACGGAATATTTTTTATTCCGAGCTTTCCCATTACGAATCGACCAATCGTCTATCGTGGCTGGAAATATTTGATCACCTAATTTTATTGAACTACAAATTTTATATATAGTTGACCCTTTTGCAGCGGTTAATCATTTATAATTTAGATGCCTAAAATAAATGTTGGTGCGTACTTGCCACTTTAAAATATAAAAGATAATCAGTCGTATTTGAAAAGCAAATCCTGAACTGGCTTTTGATAGATATCATGTCGACGTTTGTAAGAATTTATAAATTATAAAATGGTCACACTATATATCAGTCAACAATTTCAACTTTGGCCTAAAGGTCTAGTTACCAGGCCATAAAATCCAAAAAAAAAAAAACAATTTCAACTATGTGTTTGTTTACAATTTTCAAACTCATGGTAGCTGTTTAGAGTTGTTATTTCAGTAATAAGCAAATTAAAATATTTAATTGCAAGAGTAACAGGAAATGAACAGTGACAAATTTGTGTTTAGGGCAAGACATTTATAAACAAATATAACCTTACAACAACGCATCCGTATAATAGATTGACATTGACTCATGATAAGTAACCGTTTTTATCATAAACATGTCAATGGTAAGATTATATTTTACTCTATGAAAATATATAAATCATTTTGTAATCATTTAATAAACCTTACAGTAATATATTACTTAATTTCGGATTTCTTGTGTTGTAGAACGTATAGAGTGACTAACAAATCTAGAGGCCATACAAAAAAAAATATAGTTAAATATATATGTAATATACAATATATCTTCACGCCATTCCCAATTCAAGCGTAGACAGAGGTCTAGACAATTAAGTCGTTTCGACCCACCTTCCACCGAAGAAATTTTTGCGATAACGTTACTGGCGGTGAGCCCGTCGCCGTCTGAATGTCCAAGCCAACGAGATAATTCGTACATAAGTTTTGAAAACACCCATTGGTACGAGCCTGACACCTGCGGATCAAACTCGGGCCTCTCGACTCGAAATTCCGACAACCCTACCCCTCGGTTATCGTGACTTTTAATACTTGAATGAACAATTTTTAATTAAAAAAAAAGCAAAACAATTTTTCAGTAAATCTGGAAACGGCAAAGGGCTTAGTGTTTCATTATTTATTTTATATTTGTTAACTAGGTTTTGAGGTGTTGTCATCTCATTCTAATTTTTCTCTATTTTCCTTATTAGGATGTGGTTAGGTGAGAAAGCACAATGAACCTCAACCTCTTTGAAATGCTACTTTTTTCTATAGAAAAATATTGTGATATTGCAAAACTCACTTGCACTTTTATAGTTAACAGTTAAAAAAGTGTGTACTGCGTACATAAAATATTAAATAAATAAATAAAAACCACAACACATGTTAAAATTAAGGCAGAATAAGCTAGAGAGGTAGAGGAATGGGTTGTAACTAATAGAGTTTATCTTAATTATTATATAATGTATTGAATATTATTGTCTAACCAATATAATAATATATTAGATATTATTATTATTATTTATTCTTTATTGCCAACACCTTATACTAAGGGCTACAATGAATGAACTTAATGCCTGGTGGCATTCTATACCTATCATAGATAATAATATGATAAAATTTATGCATTATTATAATTAGGTAATTTTTGTTCTTTATTCTGAGATTATTTATCAGAAAATGAAGTTACTGAAAATGAGTGCTTAGAAACAAGTGAAAACAACTATCAAATGAATATCTGTCTAAAGTTGGCCTGCTATTGAATTTTGCTATTGAACCTATCTGTTTTTGAATTATTTTATAGATATAACTAGTATTTAAAAGGGAAGAATATCAATATCTGTGTTAAAATATAATTTATTTCAGGATATTAGATCATTTTTAAAAATTAAGAAACCTGCAAATGAAGACAGTGATGTTATACCTGAATCACCTGATGTACAAATTAAAAATAAGGTATAGTAACATATAATGATTTCTATCTAATTTATTTGCACGGTTTTGGGAACATATAAAAAAAACATTTTTGGATTTTATCATGTTTTTAATTTTTTTTTAAACTATTTTTCTATCTCTACACATGAGGAAGAGTCTTAAACATCCTGCTGTCATCATTAGCTTTGGCTACCATCAACTTTTATTTATTAATTTTGAATCTGGTTTACACAGAATGCTTTCACTGTGTCTGATGTAAAACATAGAAGCTCCAGGAAGTCTGCAGTCTGTGATCATATTTATTTTAGATGTACAACATACATTTTAAATATTCTTACCTTCTTGTAAGAGAAAGTTTTACCATCTTCATATTAAGTTACAATTACAAGTTCCTTGTTGCAATTTGTTTTATAAGAATTTGTGATTTATGTAAATATGATAGCTCTGTGGGTTCTTTCAAATTAAAAAATAGAAATAATAATATTAAAATAATAATCAAATAACAAAAAATATTTTATTATTACAGGCAAAAAAGTCACGCAGAAAGAGGGCATTATCTGATGACTCAGATGAATTTTCACCCAAAGAAAAGATACAAAAGAAGAGCAACTCTGGGTTAAGTAAAAAAAAACAGAAATCACCCGTAAAAAAACTTAAAGAAGTGAAAACAACTGATTTCTTTGGTAATGGATCTGTAAAGAGGACAGAACCAGTAGTGAAAAAAATTAAAGCAACAGAAACAGGTATACATTCTGATGATGAGTTTGAAATGAGTTTGATAGACCTTGATAACATTGAAGACCTAGAGACAAATAATAAACCGGTTTATGTTAAAAAGGAAGAAAGTGATGAACATAAAAATATAAAGGAAACAGGTGACAAAATGAGGTCTAACATGCAATCAAGAATAAAAAAGGAACACCACAATACTGATAAAGATCAAAAATTGTCTGTTATGCAAAATGTAAAAGAAGCAAAAAAGAAAAATGCAGATATAAGTTCCTGTAATAATACAATTAAAACAGAAAGTGTTGTTGAAGTAAAAGAATCCAAAACAGATTTTAGGGAATTCATTGATAGTGATACTTCTACAGTTCATAAAGAAGATACCCCAAAGAGCAAAAAGCGTAAATTAGATAAGAGTCTTAATGAATCTAGTATGTATTTCATTCTACTGTTTATACTTCCTCCTGTATCTATTATCAGACATTTAGGTACTTTGTAAAATACAATGTTTGTAATTTTTTAGTGCTCACAGATGAAGATAGACATGAAAGAAAATTAATGTCAGCTGCATTGTATAAGAATTACTTAAACAGATCTGGTCCCAAGCATTTGGGATCTAAAGAGATACCAAAGGTGTGTGTGAATTTTTCCTAATTCAACTTTTCTTATAATTAATATAACCAATTTGCATTATAGTAATTAATAGTATTTACATCTTTGAAATATATTTAACTACCCTGTTCCAAATTTAAAAATAATGGTTTGACTTTGGGGATTCATTTGCAGTGTTTTAATTAAACAAAAAACATTAGTTATTCTAATATATTTATTAACTTTGTATTCGCTGTTTAGAGCCTCCTTCCACCTCACGTCCAATTTCTCGATACTGTTCCGCCAATAATTACCTGGTCTGTAATTGTCGAAGTTGTTGAGCCTGTTTTAAGTTCATCATCATTGTCAAAAGTAAAGCCTCATGTATGGTTCGGCATGGAAGGGAAAATATGGTTTAAACACACAATCAATGTATTTTACTGTATTTTTTCTTATTCACAGGGCTCCCCTAATTGCTTGAAAGATTGTGCATTTGTTTTAACCGGAGTATTAGATTCTTTTGAGAAGGATGACATAGCAAAAGTCATAACGGATTTTGGAGGTTCCGTTAAAAGTTCAGTTACTAAAAAGGTAACTATATTTCTGTTGTGGTAATTAGCAAATCTTGAGGTCAATCCTGATTTGCACGTTATATATATATATATATGTATATATATATATATATATATATATATATATATGTATATATATTTATATATATATATATATATATATATATATATATATATATATATATATATATATATTTAAAGTCCACGACATAGGCTTCTCCCGTAAAATCATCCGGTTTGCCCGAAATTGAAAAATCACTCTGATAACCCCGAATTCGAAAATGCGTGAAGAATAATAAACAAAATGGTAAGTACAATTGCAGGTGACACACGTCCTCGCAGGCGATGACGCAGGGCCGGCTAAAATGGCTAGAGCACAAGAACTGGGAATAAAGATTATCAATGAAGACGAATTTCTACAAATGATTACTGATCTATCAGACACTAAAGAAAAGTCCAAATCAAAAGAGAAATCTGAACAAATTAATAAAAACCATCAGTTAAAGGGCAAGAAAGATGCTAAATCAAGCACAGATGATAAACAAAAGAATACATCGAAAGTAAATAATCATAATGAAGATAAAATTAAAGATAACATTACAGGTGAAATCAGTGAATCAAAACACAAAAGTAAAATGAAAAATAGTAACGATGATAAAAAACACAACTTGGATCAAAAAACCAGTATAAAAGAATTAAAATCACAGCATGAAAAAGGTTCTCAGGATATTAAAACAGAAGCCACTATTGAAGAAAAAATTGAACAGAAAACAACAAATATTGAAGATAAAATAGCTAATAATGTGGAACCCCCAGCATCCAGCAGTGGTATGTTATTTTTCCATAAGTAATTTCCCCCGAGATTTGAATAGAGTGATTTTTTTTTTCATAAATACTTTTAAAAAATAGTTCTGACAGTTGCAAACACTATGTCCCATATTAAACTTTACATGTAATCATGCAAACTGGAACATTGCATTACTAATGTAAACTATAATGATTTCTTGCATTACGCAAACACTACAAATTTGTTTTAAAATAAGAAAATGTTTTTTCGTTTTTCGGATCCAATATCCAAAAATAATATCCAAAACGAGACGAACGAAAGTAAAATAGTTTGAAAATACTAAGTAGTAATGCGATATCATCCATATAAAAGTGTTTTATTTTAAATTATTTAAACTATTTTTTCTTGTCCAGATTAGGGTTTTACAAAAGTTTTAATTTAATAATTTTATGATGCAATTTTTGTTGAATTTTTAAGTAAATAAAACATTCTCGCATTTTTGTTATTTATTAACATATAATGAAAAATTTCAAAACTCAACTGTCACGGACGGGTTTCGAACCCGCGTTTCGAACAGACATATCAATTAGGATATCTGCTAACATAATTAATTTACAGGTAATACTGGTCCATTTAAGTCAGCAGCACAAACCGTAAATACATTGCTGTGGGTGGACAAATATAAACCACAAAATGTTAAACAAATTATTGGCCAACATGGACCTGCAAGTAATGTGAAAAAGTTAGTAGAAAAAATATTTAAACAGCATTTTTATTGATGACATATGTCTATAGAATATTTTTTCTTTCATTTCCAAATGAAATTTAAAGTCCCTGATAAATTTTATTATGCACTAGCTAAACCCGGCTATGATTCAGTGTGGCCACCACAGCCTGTTATTAAAATTAGTAAAAATGTTGTTTTTGCGAAACCAATAATAATTAGTAGCAATGTTGTTTTTTCTAAAATAAAGGTAGCTAGTTACACTTTATAACAACAGCTATCTGCCAGTGAAACTCGCGTTAAAATCAGTCCAGCCGCTTCAAAAGATGCCAGAAGAGACAGACAGGCAGATAGACAAACATTTTAAAAATTTTTTGATTTTTTTATGTAAGTATTTACTTTCATATGCATTTAGTGAAAAACTGTTAATTTAAAATTAAAAATTAAAAACTGTTAATTTAGAAAATGTTAGTATCTGTTTCACTTAAATTTTATTTATATGAATGGATTTACAGATTCGGTAAGTTTTGAGACATTAATTTTCTTTTTTTAAATTCATAATTATTGTTTGTGCTTTAAAAAAATATATTATAATAAAAAAATATTTATTATAAAAAGTATTAAAAATAATGAGTATTATATAAAATATTAAACTAATTAATTATTCTTTGATACGCCTTAATCATTGTTACTTACGATTTAATCATTGTAAGACCTAATTTTCTTATGTATGTTTTATGCAGATGTTATAAATACATACAATCATCGCCTCTTTCCCGTAGGGGTAGGCAGAGACCACTTCCTTCCACTTGGTCGGTAAAGTTGCAAATTTAAATTATCCATCTTCATCATCCTATGATTTTGAAGTGAAGTTTTCTTTAGGCGCACCGTGAACCTTTTTCCTGGGCACTGAACTAGACTGAGCCACCACACTCGGCTAGGTAATTCTCGTTGGCTCGGGTTGACTAATTGAGAGACAGAAAGATGAATAGAAAGAAAATATAAAATGTAAATGTGAAAGAATTTAGAAGGAATGAATTTATTTCATATTGTTGACGACTTGAAGAAGTTTACACTTCTGCTGCTGTGTGGTATTAAGCACACCCCCTTTTTGCACGCTTTATATTAGCTTCACTTATATGTATGTATGTTTGTAACCGCCTTCTTTTGACGCGATTTTGACCCACTTTAAACGGCCAGATTTCGTTCTTTGTAGATTTATTGAGGACCGATGACAATACACTAATTTGATAAAAAAAAAAAACTAAAAAGTATAAAATAAATAATAGTTTAAAAAAACTTTTTATAGAAAACCAAACTAAAAAATAGAAAATAAATTTTAATGAATTTAAATTGAGAATAGTGTTAACAATTTCAATAAATATAAATTAATAATACTGTGAATAAAAAATTATTTTATTTGAAAAAAAAGCGTGGGGTGCATGGTGTCAATAGTTATAAATATTTTATTAACAGATATGAGTAGAGTGATTATCATTTTGATAATATCTTAAAAAGCAATTTTTTCTCTTTAATTTAATAACTATTCTTAATTTAAATTTATTAACATTTATTTTCTGTTTTTTAATTCGGTTTAAAACAGTTAAAAAAAAACTAAAAAATAGCGTGTTTTTTTTAGTTTTTTTTTTAACTGTTATTTATTTTAGTTAATAATATCTCACGAAAACGTTTCAGATTAACGGATTGGTTGACCAACTGGTATAAAAACAGGAAAGCCAAACTTCCCAAACCGAACCCCTGGGCGAAAAATGACGATGGGGCGTATTACAAAGCGGCCCTGCTGTCCGGTCCTCCTGGAGTTGGTGAGATACTCAGCCTATTCATTTTTAAACTTTGAAATGCCACACGGGTGACGAGAGGCAGAGGCAGCCGCACAAACAATATACCACTTCTTTCAAATCTTCACGCCATTCCCAATACAGGGGTAAACTGAGGTCTAGACAATTAAGACCTTTCGACCCAACATCCATCGAAGACATTTTTTGGGACAACGTGACAGGTAGTGAGGTCGAGATTCTATCATTGATTTATAACCATTATGTTTACAATATCCTTATTTATATATAAATTATACTTATTTCTCTAAACTACATTATATTCTTATAACTGATTCAATATTATACTATGTACGTTGAATGTGAATGAATGAACGTAGTGGTGACGGTAGTATTTAACGTATATTTCGGAAGATGTAATAGAAATGTAAACAGACCTATTGAAACGCGACGAGATCTTACACTCCTGGCGGAAGAGAAAGCTTAAAGTTGCTATGGAAAGGGATATCTCTATCTCGTCTCGATTTTATCACACAAACAATCGTCGAGCGAAAATCGTTAAATAAAATGTTACTGAACCTTACCTTACCTTATGTCTTACCTTGTTTGCGTGATAGAATCGTTAAAGAAACCTTAGCCTTACCTAAGTTTTGCTGCGGATATACCGCAGCAGAACTTCGTTAACCAAGATACCGTTAAGATCAACGCGCTGAAATGGCAATAAATCGGCCATATAGCTCAAGAACCGCTGGGGAAAAAAGGTTCTCGACTCATATCTCGTTGAGGATGTATTGACAACCTGCTAAATATTGCGAAGAGTCGATGGATACAGGTGGCTTAGGAACGTTCTTTGTGCTAAACTTTATAGGAGGCCTATATAGGCGGTGGTCTATCAAGGGTGATAGACTGTAATTTTGGTCGAGTAAAATTTTGATTGATATACAAAATAATCAACAAAAAATACAAGTTGTTATTATAGTTAAAGGGCCATGGCTATTGGAATTACTTTCGGTGGGTGGCCAAATAACCATTTCGACAAATATCGGATGTTTCTCGTCCGCGTTAGCGTTTTTTGCGAATTCTACTTCGGTGAAAGGTGGATCCAAAGGACTTCATTGTCTATACCTCTGTCTATCCCAGTATTGGGAATGGCGGGAAAATATTTTCCTTTTATTATTTGAAATGACTAATTAATATAAATAAATATAATAAATATAAAATATATATAAAATAAATATAAAATAAATAAATAAATATCTTCACGCATTTCCCAATACAGGGGTAGACAGAGGTCTAGTCTAGACAATTAAGTCCTTTTGACCCACCTTCTACCGAAGTATTTTCGGGACAACGTGACAGGTGGTGAGCCCGTCGCCGTCTTTATGTCCAAGCCAACGATGTAATTCGTACATAAGTTGTTGAAAAAGTCATTGGTACTGCCACATGGGGATCGAACTCGGTTCTCTTGACTCGAAATTCCGACCACCCAACCACTCGGCTATCGTGACTTATGACTAATTAAGTATATAATTCTAGTGTGTTCCTTGCTTGTTTAATTCTAGGTAAAACCACAACGGTGTCGCTAGTGTGCAAAGAATTAGGTTTCGACGTCGTGGAGTTCAACGCCTCGGACACTAGGAACAAAACATTGATAAAGGAACAAATTGGAGAGCTGCTCACTTCTACTTCACTCTCAGCCTACGCCAGAGGTATGTATCAACTTTCTCTGTACTACCTTTACTTGGTCACTTAGACCATGTGCTTGTAACATAGTTCATATTTTATTATTATTATTAAAAAACTTTATTGCACACATAATTGAATGTACAATTGGCGGACTTAATGCCTCAAGGCATTATCTACCAGTCAACCAGGAGTATATGAGGAGAAAAAAAAATCAGGGCGGTGCTTAATACAAATAAACAAAAAAAAACCAAAGATGGCAGCAAAGCGACACAAAAACTATCGTTAAATATATATTTAATTGTAATAAACATACATATATACATGAACACATATACCTACATAGACATACACACATATTTAGGTCTGTTTGTCGAGGATAGAGATATGTGTGTAATGAAGCGAAAAAAAGTGATTCTCTGTTATTCAAAGTACTCTCTGATTGATCAGGTCGTTAGTTTATGTCATCTTTGTTATACATTTTTATTGAATTTTAAAGCATGTAAGTCATGCTGAAGTTTTTATTATTAAAGTAATTCGGATTTTTGTTTTCAATTAGTTGGGATTCTAACCCTCAACGTCTGGCATTGCATTTATTTGGCATTATTTAAGTTAAAATGGTACAAAATTTTTTTGCTCGAAAAATGTTAACTTGGCACAACCGTTATGTGCTAATGCTGTGTAATAATAATTATTAAATTTTATTATATTACATATGTTATTGTCTAGGAACTTGACACACCTACTTCAAAGTGTCAAATACATTATTAATTTAATCCTCCTTGAACGACCTCCGTTTAAGAGAAGCGTAAACACTGGTTTTCAAGGTGTCGCCATCTCCAGGTCCCGGGTTCGATTCCCGATCGGATCATTATAGAAAAAACACTTTTTGTACATTTTCTCGGGTCTGGGTGTTTGTGGTGCCTTCGTTGTTTCTGATTCCCATACCTCCAGTGCTTTAGCTTCTTACATAGAGATCGGAACTTTTTTTACGCACTTTCACGTTTTGCAGGAGACACAAGTAAGCAGGCAGTGACGAAGAAACACGTTTTAGTTATGGATGAAGTTGACGGAATGGCGGGCAATGAGGACAGAGGCAAGTTCATTCTTATATGTATACGCATGAACGCACATACGCTCAAACGTATGTACATACCTACGCGTGAGAACGAACGCGTTTGTTGCTTCGATTGCGACTTATTATTATTATTTCCATTTACATGGAAAAATTATTTGCATGTAGGTGGCAGGCTCGAACCAATGGGTTATTCAGAAACTATTGTACGAATTACATCGTTGGCTTGGACATAAAGACGGCGACAGGTTCACCACGTGTCACGTTGTCCCGAAAATATCTTCAGTGGAAGGTGGGTCGAAGGCACTTAATTGTCTAGACTAGACCTCTGTCTACCCCTGTATTGGGAATTGCGTGAAAATATTTATTTATAAAAATATGCTTAGTGTCTGAAAGTTTTGTTTTTCACAATGTAGTATTACCTGGGTGACCAAGTTTCATTTACTGGTAACAGATGGCGCTGTAATACAATTTTATGCATTTGTTTTTTTTCTCTCATAGGCATAAGAATATTGGTAAAGATGTCCTGTCGATAGATGATGCTTTAGTACATTTTTAATTTATAACAATTTAATAACAAAAATCTATGAGGTGATGTCCGTCTAGACATTTTCTGGAATCGAAAACTACCTACTTAGTTGTGCTGATCCGGGATCGAACGTGACCTGCCTGTCTATAACATTAAAAAAAAATTAATTTCCGTCGCAGGTGGTCTTCAAGAACTGATAGGTCTGATAAAATCAACTTCGGTGCCAATAATTTGCATGTGCAACGACAGGAGCAGTCAGAAGATGCGCTCTCTAGTCAACTATTGCTATGACTTGCGATTTAACAGACCTAGAGTCGAACAGATAAAGGTAAATGATATAACCTTCGACGAAAACGCAGTCGAAATGACTTTAATATGAATATTTAAGAATTTATGTATGTTAGATATATACATAAATTGTACTGATAATACTCACCAATCTAACTTAATTTTGTAGATCTTTGCCTATCCCTGTATAGGAAATTGCGTGAGGTAACTTTTAACAGTGGTAGAGCCACGCATCAGTTTTTGTTGTTGCATGAATGGGCCGGTTCCACCGGGGATGTACCACGACCTCACAGAAT
Source organism: Sericinus montela (assembly GCA_029286605.1). Lineage (NCBI taxonomy): Eukaryota > Metazoa > Arthropoda > Insecta > Lepidoptera > Papilionidae > Sericinus > Sericinus montela. The sequence continues at coordinate 3,058,110 of JAGSMR010000070.1, forward strand.
ACCGGCGTGAAGTAGAAGTCTAACAAACTTCTGCGTTTCGTCTGGTGAGTGCAGGTAACCGGTGGCCCACACATGCCCCTCCCCCAATTTGGGGAGGCACTCTAAGGGAGGCAACGCATCTGCTATGCCTCTGGTATTGCGGGTGTTCATGGGCGGTGGTAATCACTTACCATCACGTGAGCCACCTGCTCGTTTGCCTCCCTTTTCTATATAAAAAATAAAAACAATATATTTATGTGTACAGTCCATTGGTGTAATTTTAATAGTTTATACAAGCCGAAGTGATCCCTAACGCGCAGTGCTCCGTCGACAGTCGGCGCTGCTGTCGATCTGTTTCAAGGAGGGCGTGAAGGTGCCGGCGGAGGCGCTGGCGGCGCTGGCGGCGGCGGCCGGGCAGGACGTGCGCCAGGCGCTGCACCTGCTGGCGCTGTGGGCCGCCGCGCCCGCGCCCGCGCCCGCGCGCTCCTTCCTCCGCGAGGCAAAGAGCATCAAGAAGGACATCAAACTGGCTAGTTACTAATTTTTTCTTTTTAATTACAATGAAAACTTTTTTGTCGTATACGTTAAGACTCATGTTTGTGGCCGAAAAATTAGAATAAATGCTGTGTTTAAACCAGCCAGTGTTGTTAAAATGCGCTTTTTTTAACATTAAACTTTTAATAGGGTCCGTGGGAGGCCGTCCGGAAGGTGTTCACTGCGGAGGAGCATAAAACCATGTCCATAAACGACAAGAGCGATCTGTTCTTCTACGACTACAGCCTGTCCCCGCTGTTCGTGCAGGAGAACTACTTGCAAGTCGTCCCGCATTGTCCCAAGTAAACCTTCGTTATATTCATTACGTAGTTCATAGATGAAGGCGTGTTTCGTTGAATGAATGAGTGAAGAGGGGATGGTATGGCAATGTATATCTTGTAAATTAAAATAAAAGGGGTTGAAGTAGGCTGAGACTAACGTTCGAAGACTATGTGAGCAAAGAGGGGAGCGTCAAGGGGAGGGAGGGTACTCGGATACCTAGAAGTTCGTGTATGAAGAAAATTATTAATTTGAAAGAAACGAAAGAGGTATGTAAGGATCGTTACACTTGCGATCCGTTCTCTTAGCTACCCCGTCAGGCAGTATGTATGATGTTTTTACTTTTTATTTATTATTTTTTTAAATTATAATGTGTCATATGAACTTGCCGATTATTCAACGCTTTTTATTATCAATTACCGACATGTACTATCTACATAATGTTAATGATAGTACCCCCTGATAAATGAGTCGATTGCACCCGTGCTATTTCTAAATCTTTAACTTTGTATCAAAAAAAGAATTTCCACATGCCAATTCCAATACTGGTGTAGACAGAGGTTTATACAATTAAGTCCTTTCAACCCATTATGTTTGTAAAAAAATACAAATAAGAGGTCACCTCGCAAAACTTTGTAAGAAGATCATACAGTCTTTCTTTTTCAATGAATGATATTGAAAATTATTTCAATGATTTAGGGACAAAGTACTAGAAAGGATAAGCATGGCCGCAGACAGCATCAGCATGGGTGACCTGGTGGAGGCGAGGATAAGGGAAGTCAATCGTGGAATCTCTTGCCGATTCAGGTATGTTGACTAATGCAATTTTATTAATTTTAATATGTATAAGTTATACTGAACTTGAACTGACTCGGGCGGGATTCGAACTGTGTTGACTTCAGTTATAGTGCCGGTATCATATATATACCCTCTTTAGTTACCGTAGGTTTTTTTAAGAGGCGACTAAGGAAAAAGCTTTGAAACTATATTTGACAGACAATCGAAACATTGTGTTTTTGCCTGTTAAGTGTTGCCATTCTACATCATATCTGCCCCTAAAATTTCAGCAACACGTCACTTTTATGAATTTCTCGCCTATTAGCTTAATATGATAAATAAATAAATAAATATCTTCACGCAATTCCCAATACAGGGGTCGACAGAGGTCTAGTCTAAACATTTAAGTCCCTTCGACCCACCTTCCACCGAAGATATTTTCGGGACAACGTGACAGTTGGTGAGCCTGTCGCCGCTTTTATGTCCAAGCCAACGATGTAATTCGTACAAAATTTTTGAAAAACTCATTGGTACGAGCCTGCCACTTGGGGATCGAACTCGGGTCTCTCGACTCGAAATTCCTACCACCGAACCACTCGGCTATCGTGACTTTTTAATAATTTATATATAATGATTTATATATACAATATATAAATCACAAATAAGTCACGATAGCCGAGTGGTTGGGTGGTCGGAATTTCGAGTCAAGAGACCCGAGTTCCATCCTCACGTGGCCGTACCAATGGCCGTACCAATGGGTTTTTCTAAAAACCTATGTACAAATTATATCGTTCGCTTGGACATAAAGACGGCGACGGGCTCACCACCTGTCACGTTTACCCGAATATATCTTCGGTGGAAGGTGGGTCGAAGGGACTTAAATGTTTAGACTAGACCTCTGTCTACCCCTGTATGGGGAATTGCGTGAAGATATTTTTTTTATACATACAATCGTTCCTTGGCAGGCCATGTACAGTTCAGTGATACCGGGGCACGCGATGTCGGGCCACGTGGCCGGGCAGATCCAGTTCCCGGGCTGGCTCGGCAAGAACTCGAGGGCCAGTAAGATGCAGCGCCTCGGCCAGGAGATACACGCTCACACGAGGCTCAGGTACGGAAATCACCTTCAGTTACATACATATATCTTCTTTTTTTGTATCTTGTCGCAATTTCCCATGGTAGTGCGTTTCACCTGAGGTGGTTTTAGAGCATCATGGCAGGTGGTGAGCCTGTCGCCTTTGGATACGAGCCTACTTCCTCGCATAGAGCTCTGATCTGTTGGCTCGAATCACCCAACCACTCAACTATCGTGACATAAGCTAATCTTGTTTATGTATAAATTAATACATTAATATTTCGGAACTATTCTCTACAAAACTGACTAATATTTCGTATGCATAAAGTGTTTTACGTTTCATAATTATCTAGATATGTGTAACCTCTATGATAATCCGTTTTTATTTAGAAAACACTCCTCAAAAAGGTATACGAAATACATTCAAAATTGTGGCTTAGCAATAATCCGACCAGTGTCCGTTGATTTTTAAATCTTATTACTGCTATAACATAATAAGGCTACTACTATATATTATAACTATGAGCCTTGATAGACTTACATGCTAAAAATTCATAAAAATATATGTATAATGAGTGTCTTATGACAATATAAAGGCTTAATTTATTTAATGAATATAACATTAAGCCGCACTGGATAACATCAGACAGGTTGAATACTATGGTGGCCCTAATATTTATAATACTTTTCAGCACATCGGGTTCCAAGTCTTCGATATTCCTCGACTACTGCACGCACCTACGCGACGCTGTTGTTGCTCCGATGATCAAAAACAGAGCGGACGGTATAGCACAATCATTGGAAGTGCTCCAGTCGTACCACCTGCTCAGAGAGGATTTGGACAATTTGATAGAATTGTCACTGTGGCCGGGACAAAGGAATCCTATGATATTGATTGAATCTAAGGTATGTACTCCATGCTTGGGTTGTATGCATGAACCTTGCTAGAGCCAAAAATTTGTGTTTGTACTCAAGTCATGGGTGTTCATATGTTTACATGAATTATATTAATATATTGATTTATTCACAATTCCGGCTTGTGCCAATGGGTTTTTTCAAAAACTTATGTACGATTTATATCGTTGGCTGGGACATTAAAAAGGCGACAAGCTCACATGTCATGTTGTCCCAAAAAATGTCTTCGGTGGAAGGTCGGTCGGAAGGAAACTTAATTGTCTAGACTTCTGTCTACCCCTGTATTGGGAATGGCGAAAGATATATATATTATATTTATGTAATAATAATACACATATAGGTAAAAGCGGCAATGACGCGCGCGTACAACAAGAGCGCAGGCGCGCTGCCGTACGCACCGGCCGACGTGCGCCGCTCCCGCGCGCGCACCGACGCCGCGCTCGGCGAGCCGCTCGACGAACTGGACCTAACAGACGACGAGCCCGTCGACAGCGATCCCGAGAACGACGCACTCGTTAAAGTAACTCATCGTTTTTATTATGTTACATAGCCAAGTGTTTGAGTGATTGGAATTCACCGATAGGATTGGCCGATAAGTTTTTTAAAACTTATGTACGTTTGCTTCGTACATAAAAACGATGGCTTGGACATAAAACGAAAACTGGTTCTCCACCTTTCTGCTACATCTAATCTTCTTTTACTCGCAATTATCATATCTTATTTATTTAACCTTATTTGTAAACACCTTAATACAATACAAAGGGTAAACTTAATGCCTTCCAGTCAACCTTAGGAGAAATAGAAATGACAGATGTATAATCAGTATACACTCAACCACGGAGGTCGCCCTTTTACTTCAATTTTAAACCGCGAAGCACTTAATTAAACTCCTAATTTTATTTTCTATAAATTAATTTTCGTCTTTTCCATAACCAGAACTTTATTCTTGTAAAAATGCTATTTGACGATAGTTATAAGGATGAGTGTGGTAGTAACTCAGAAAAATGGACTACAAAAGTTATATTTCAAATAATAATTGAATTGATAGATTTTTTGTTTTATTATTGAGTAATAGGCTGAGAAATTGTCTTATTTTGCTTAACTTGTATTCAATTTATTTATTTTAGGTGAAGAAAGTCAAAGATAAGCCAAGCACCAGTAAGGATAGGGAAGAATCAACATCAAGTAAGGGGAAAAAAAGAAAGAAATGAGACAAGTTTTATCCTTAAAATTGCATGAGAATGTGCCTATGTTTTATTACTGTTATCTTTTTGTTATGGGTTTTGAGCAATGCTCAAAAAAATTCATACTACATTCATGGTCAATTTGATATTAAAAATCAGTTGCGTAATTATGTAAACATTCTATATTCTGTAAAAATGTTTTTTTTTTGTTATATATAATTAAGATTGTGATCACTGATGTTTAAGAATTAAAACTTAAACTGGCGATTATCAGTATTAAAATTCTAATAAACTTCAAGAAAATAAATAATTTTTTCTTTCTTGTTTTAAATTTTTTAACTTCACACATAATCCCAATACAGTAATATATGCGTGCATATGCATAGTGTGGAAACATTTTCAGGCTGGATCACAAACTTGCTCCGGTTCAGGACAGCATTCCTGGTGAATCACTTGCCACTATCCTAAAGGCTGTCCACAAGGAGGAGTCCTCTTGCCGCTTACTTAGTCTTACCATTAACGATTTGATAGAGAGGCTAAATGAGAACCATTCCTACTCTTTTGCGTATACAGATGACTTGGCTATCTTGGTCTGAATAAGCCCCAAATTCGGAACATAACTAGTGCATTAACTGGTCATGGTCAATTTAATAAACATCTGTTTAATTTAGGTGTTACCAACAGCCCTCTGTGCCGAGCGTGTATGGCGGCCGAGGAGACGGCGGCACACGCCTTACTGGCTTGTCCAACGGTCGCCGGATACAGGGCCAATCATCTTAGTGCACCAAGGTTACCCGTAACTTCAAGGGACTGCTGGGATTCCTCGAGGGACTGCTGGGATTCCGGAAAGCCTATTGTTGTCAAGTGTCCAATGCCAGAAAATATTTACTAAGATAAATATTCATATTTACATAGTCCATGACTTGAGTACAAACATTCATTGAACAATTTTTATTGATATTTTAAAGATGACACACAAATATTTGCCCCATGCTGGATTTGAACTTTGAAACCTAAGGAAATAGTGGGCAGATTATCAAGTATTAAGTAAGTGAAGGATATTTTTCACATTTTTCTAGCAGTAACAAAATCTAGAAAATTATTATTAGAGCATAAACAAAGGGTACAAGGGCTTAGCACAAGGTGACAGATGTTTACTATAATAAAATAAATAAATAAATATCTTCACGCAATTTCCAATACAGGGGTAGACAGAGGTCTAGTCTAGACAATTAAGTCCTTTTGACCCACCTTCCACTGATGATATTTTCGGGACAATGTGACAGGTGTTGAGCCCGTCGCCATCTTTATATCCAAGCTGATGATATAATTCATACATAAGGTTTTGAAAAATCCATTGGTACGAGCCTGCCATCTGGAGATCAAACTCGGTTCTCTTGACTCGAAGTTCCGTCCACCTAACCACGAGGCTATCATGACTTATTACTAATAATAGATATTTAGACTATCAACAACAATCTGAACATACCTAGAAAGGTATAGTAGGCAATCAATCCTATCCTATTTGGTACCTTGTCAATGACAATGGCAAAAATGGAGGGAACAAATAGATGATGAACTTAAACTATCAAACCAGTCACAAACTACATGGTATAATTCAAAAATTGCAAATTATCCTGTATGATGCTATTACCTTGTGTGTTTTTTCTCTTACTAGATAAACTTAAGGTGATAGCTTTGACAATTTAGTAACTACTGCTTCAGTTAGTTGTTGTTGATGATAATTGAATGAAATTAAGAACAAAAAGACTGCCAAATTTATCATTGCCATAGAGTGATAGGCTATTGATTATTAGAAGTAGAGTGAATAACTAACTATTTCATTTAAATAAGTAAGGACAACTATAATATAACCACCTTTATTACATAACTGCAACTAAATTATAACATCGTTCAAATTATATTTAATCATCCCTTCGAATTTTAGCTACGCGCGGATCGTCAGGTCTCATGACAATGTAAACACTTTTGTATCTTCTATTGTCTCCATCCCTTTTCACATAATTGTAGCACCCTAGAACACCCAAACCGATACCAACTACGGCAAGTCCTGTAGAAGCAATCACTTCTGGTATTTCAGTCCAACCTTGCTGGAGAAGTTGGCTGATGGTTCTTCTTGTGGCTGGGGCAGCCATTGGTGAACAGTGTTATGTCAATTAACAGTATTAAAGACTTTTTCTAGTAAATCTTTATTTTCGTAACCTTACGATTTTGACTTCTTCTTGGCAATAGATGACAGTTTAATATATTGACATAAGTTACTTTTATTTATCAGTAAGAATGAGCAAAAGTCCTTTACTCATCCAGCCTTTAATTTAGATGAACGCCTAAGTTTAAAACGAGACCGGTCATATATGTATTATCTATGGGTCTAGATATTCACTTAGTACTCTTCGAACAAATATGTAAAATCATATATTATCATTCCATACAAATATGTATATCTTCACGCCATTCCCAATCTAGGATAGACAGAGGTCTAGACAATTAAGTATTTTCGAACTACCTTTCATTAAAGACATTTTTTAAGTCACGATAGCCGCGTGGTTGGGTGGTTGTACTTTCGAGTCAAGAGACCCGAGTTCGAACCCCAGGTGGCAGTACCAATGAGTTTTTCAAAAACTTATGTATGTTTTACATCGTTGGCTTGGACACAAAGACGGCGACGGGGTCGCCACCTTTCACGTTGCCCCGAAAATATCTTCGGTGGAAGGTGGGTCAAAGGGACTTAATTGTCTAGACTAGACCTCTGTCTACCCCTGTATTGGGAATTGCGTGAAGATATTTTTTTAACAGGTGGTGACTTGTAGTGTTCTTTATCACTATTTTCACACATCACATCATAAGGAAATGTATCTTATAAGCCCATGCCCCTAAAGCGTAGCCTGTTACGATCAAGGAGTATATAATCACTACGTAAGGAAGGATCTAGTCGTAATGACAACGACTAGATCCATGAAATGTGAACATCTGTTTGTACTTACAAAAATTAACAAATCCTTATTGTAAGGAAACCGCCAGTGAAATATTTAATTAAAGTAACAGGTTATTTCCTTTATTAGATCCAGAAATCATATTTTAAAGGAGTTTCTTTGATGGCCCTAACCATATATCCTTTTCTTTCTTAATATGGCGAGTATCTGAAGAGACAGGTGGTCCCGACAATTGATAGAATATGGATATTAAATATTAAAATAATTTTATAAAAATTCGTTAAATAACATAACATTATTTCTTTTTTACATGTATGTTTATTTAAGGACCTTTCTTCTGCTTTTCAATTCATGTTATATTGTAAAGTAATATCGGCAAATAAAAGACGCATTTGAATTTATAAGTAAAACTATAACTAAAAGTTTAAAGGAGAGGGGATAAAGTCTAAATTGAATTCAAAGTAATTTATGTTGGAGTTTCGTCCAATATTTAACAATCACTTTAGCCACATCATTTGTTTTGTTAATCCGAATTATTTTCCTATCCGGAATCTTAATGAAAACTGGAATAATATTATTTACATATTGGTATATACCTAACGAGTGCATATTTTTTTACATCCCTAGTTCTGGTGATCAATCCGATTCTAGCTCTTTGAATTTTGTAACCCACCTCTAGTTGTAATTGACTACTTTTTACAATTATAATAAACCGAATAAAAATACTCAAGACTTTGCCTAAAGGTACCAGGTCATAAACTCCAAAAAAAAAAATACTTTTTACAACTTGACATGACATTGTTTTTGACATTAATGATTAGTGAAGGTCACAGTCGCCTCGCACGAACTACAAATATTTAATCAAAATAAAGTTGTCCTGGCCTGTACAAGATTAAGATTCCAAGTTACTTTTCTATTTAATTTGTTATTCAAGTTAAAGCCGTGTTGCAATCTTTCTGTTAAATAATTGCAATTTAAAAGTTTCTAAATCAAGATGGGTTCACGATTTGAAGTTGTCGAACAAGGACCCCCAATCGAGGTGTTCCAGCTCAATAAACTTTTTATTGATGACACATTTAAAAATAAGGTCAACTTGACCGTCGGAGGTATGCACTAGAGTAAATTTTCCATTTCCAGTAATTTTTAATTAAAAGTTTAAGATACTGCTATGTTTATGTCGCTTATGTAATCAACCGGCTAACACTGGTTGTTTGTCGTAGTTTACCCTATATATAGCCAGGCATAATACCTATTGTGCTTTGGGAGCATCGTTCTAATTGGCGATTTTAACATCCATACACATATTAAAGTCTGTTAAAGTCCATTGCAGGTCATAGGCCTCTGCTTTAAGGGAGGGTTAGCCATAATCACCCCATGCTTGGCATGCGGATGGCCTTTTTCGGTACCAGGCCACACTCACTTTAAAAGGTTGTTATACCTTTGTTACACCTACGTCTTTGAAAATCATTGACAGCAACCACAATTATGACTATGAGGTTCAATTATTATTTAATTTGAATCAATCAAATAGAGCAAACATAATATAGAAATACTAATTTCATTATAATCTATTCATTTATATATAAAAATAGATTTTTATGAAATTAGTATTTATAAATTACTTTTGTTCTGGGGAAAAATGTATAAAAATTACAAAACTGTAAAATTAACTACATAAATAATACACTTAATATAAAAATATAAACCAGTCTGTATTTATATTGTTATTGAAGTGTTATAATATTAAATATATAGTTAAATATATAAAGCAGGTCAGACTAACATAACACTGAATTAATGTAATTCCATGTAGTTATGTGAATTTTATACTTCTTGCACAAAATAATTTGTAAAAATGTTTTTGTTACTATGTAGATGAGAATATTATTTTAGGTTAAAATCAATTTGTTATTTTTTCATTCCAGCATACAGGGATGAAAATGGCAAGCCCTGGGTTTTGCCTGTTGTGCGCAAGACAGAGAAGCAAATGGCTGCTGATGAGTCACTTTTGCATGAATATTTGCCTGTGCTTGGTAAGACACCTAAATGTATGCTTATCATATAGTATATCCTATAATATAGTCACAATAGTTCAGTGTTTGGGTTATCGGAATTCAAGTCAAAAGATCCAAGTTGTATCCTCAGGTGGTAGAGTTATTGCAATGGGATTTTTCTAAAATTATGTACAATTTATATTGTTGACTTGGACATAAAGACAAATTACATAGAATTACACAATATTATATTTCCCTTTTTCAATTACAATTTTTTGTATATTATTATAGTATTATGTAAGCATTTATAGGTTATTATTATCACTGTCTTACCAATATTAGCCGACATATAGTACCTACTCTTGGTTCTGGTTTCAAAGTTTTAAAGAAACTAATTATAGGAAGGATTTAATTATGTGCATGTAGGATACCATCTTAGGCCTAAGGGGATCTGTAATCTTTTTTTTTGATGGTTACAAATGTTCATGGTATGTGGTAGTAGCATTAGAGGGAGGGGGTTAGCTTGTTTTTGCCATGCTACAATTGTAATCTAAATCTTTCACCTCAATTGAGTATGAAAAATTCTTTTCTTTTTTTTTATATTATATATTCACGCCTCTTTCCCGTATGGGTAGGCAGAGACCACTTCTTTCCACTTGCTATGATCCTTACATACTTGTTTTGCTTCGTCAAAATTAATTGCTCCCTTCATACATTCTCCTCGATTTAGGGTACTCTTGACCTAGCCTTTTTTCAGAATGTCCCTGATTTGGTCTCGAAATGTCCACCTAGGTCTTCCCCTTCCTACACTTTCATTCACACTCACCTTATACACTTTTTTCATCTATCGTTCCTCATTCATTCTCTCCACATGGTCAAATCATGTTAGCATACCTTTCTCAATTTTAGTTACAACATCTTCTTTCAGACCACAACATTTCCTTATCTCACTATTCCTTATCCTGTCACTCAGTTTAACTCCTATCATACTTCTTAACACTCTCATCTCAACTGCATTTACTCTGCTTTCATGTTTCTTCTGCCATACCCAACTTTCACTTCCATGAGTGTTGAAACCAACACTCCCTTCATGCACAGCCAAACAAGCCTTGTTAAACACCTTCCGACTGTTCATAAAGGAGTGCAGAGCTCCATTCACCACGTTTCCTGCATTCACTCTTCTTTCAATATCACTCTCACACTTTCCATCTCTTGTAAGCTTTGAACCCAGATACACAAACTTATTCACCTGTTCACACCATCATTTTTGTCTTCTTTACATTCATCTTCATTCCCTTTCTAACTAAATTCTTCAAAATACATAAATAATAAAATTCTTCAAAATACACAAATAATAAACTGCTAATTGGACAGCTGCCAGCCATGCACTTGTTTATAACAAGCCTTGCCAATGAACTATTTTAAACTGTCTCTATGTTTACACATATTATTTTTACACAGATTATTTTTACCAAATTCACATTCTATCATGGACATGCTATCCATCTAATTTTAAATTTGTAGTCAACAGTTATATCACAGTATTTTTATTATTTTATATGGCTAATATAAAGAGTTATTTGTACTATAATTCAAGCAATTATTACATAAACTACATAAAACAACAAACATCATTCCATATTTAAAACTTATAGTATTTGTGAAGTTTTAAAACAGTTTTTAATAATACAATAAACAGGTCTTTATTGATTTGTCTCTATAGAATTTTGCTTCATATTTTTTAAAGCTCATCTCACATTGGCCTATTATATCAAACTCTCTTAAATATGCCGATTTTTATATCCCCAAACAGAAATCTGGGATATGGCAGAACTAACTCAGGAAATTTAAAAACTGCCAAAAATAATTAAAACCCTTCACTTGAAGTAAAAAATGATATTTCATAATATAAAATTCCTATTATATAAAAACAATATATTGATCAACTAATTAAACACCTATTGTGTTGTCTTATCTCATGAGACTTATGTAATTGTTATATAAAATTCACAATTTGCGTTAAACGTAGCCGTCTTATTATCTTCATCTTATCTCATTATTGAAGCGATAGGTTATCGAAATCATACCATGGCTTGTTTATTGCCTTCTTCATAATGGCCTATGGTAACATCGACTTAAGTAATAATGAACTTTATTCATGTGAAGATAAAATTAATATTACCATAACATATCTGTAAATAGGACGCGATATTTAAAATACGCCATCCATTATCTTGTTGCTATAAATGAGCTAATATTATATACATTAATGTATGCAAGGCTGTCTCGGAAAAATACACTAACAGTTTAGCCAATATTTTTCATTTAGATTTTTAGATAGATTTTTACATAGCAACTTTATGTAGACAGGCGTCGTAACTGAGTAAACTCGTTTACATACAAAAAAAAATTAAATAAGTATCTTCACGCCATTCACAATACAGGAGTTGACACAGACACATATCTAGATAATTATGTCTTTTTGGACCCATTTTCCACTGAAGACATTTTTCGGGACAACGTGACAGGTCGCCGTCTTTATGTCCACGCCAGTGATATAAATCGTACATAAGTTTTGAAAAAACCCATTGGTACGAGTATGCCACTTGGGGATCGAACTCGGGTCTCTTGATTCGAATTCCGATCATCTAACAACTCGGACATCGTGAATTTATACTCATTTATGATTATTGATAATAGTGAACTAGAGTCAAAAGTATGTTAGAGTCCTGTAAAAAGCCGTTGCTGGGCAAAAGCCGTTTTACAAATATTCTTTGAGGGAGAACATCTCCTACGCAGCTCCAGTGCGTATTGGCCGATATCATGTCTTCCAAATAATAATAATAAGAAATGTTTATTGGTACAAAAAGGTTTTTCGATTATTTTTCAGACGTATTTGTTTTCTCGCGATGTTTTCCTATATCATCGAGAGCAGGGGTAAATTCAGCATTACATTGACTTAAATTGACTAAAACACATTTATTAAATTGACATAACATTAACTTAAAATGGTTAATTTAAATCAATTATTAATAATTTTAGTAATTATTAACAATTATAGTGGTGCCAGTTCGAGGATTTAACCTGGGGTCATTCATTTTCACCTCACAATCTGGCTACCACAGTATTTTAGAGTTGGTAGTATTTAAAAGCCTACTACTTTAGAAAAGTAGTAAGCATTTAAAGGTCTTCTGTTATCTTTAAGATTCATTGTTGAACACTTGTACACAATTCACTTTATTTAATTATTTATTAATTAACCGACCGGTTTCACCTTACGGCATCATCAGGGTGTTGTCAGAATTTATTATACTACATACTATTATTCAATGCAAAGCAGTATAAACATAAACATTGAATATCTTTAATCTTTTTTTAGAAGCATTATTTTGTAAACATGTTTTATGCATATTACTAAAATAAAGAAATAAATGTGGACGATATCACATACATTGGTGTGACACCAAAGTAAGTGGGGTAAAGAACTTGGTATTACGGAATCAGAAACAACGAAGGCACCACAACCACACAGACCCGAGACAGCAATATAGGGAAGTGGTTTTTTTACGTAGATCCGAGGATCGAACCCGGGACCCAAGAGCTGGGGACACCTTGATATCGGTGTTTATGAAACTCGACCACGGAAATCGTAAATGCCCTGTTGCTGTAGACTTCCCTAGTCTACAGCAACAGGGCATTTACGATTTCCGTGGTCGAGTTTTTTTTCAATGGCTGATCAGCCAATAAAATCGATTGGTAAAGTAAATTTGATCAACGCATATCCATGCACCTCAAGATTATGAGGCATAATGTGATGCATTGTTTTTTTTACGCTTTGCAGGTTTGGAGCAGTTCTGTGCTGCCTCAGTGTCAATGCTGCTCGGACAAGACAACCCTGTGATTGCCGAAGGCCGTGTAAGTATAAACATAACTTGTATAAATATAAGTATAAAATTAACGTATAAACATAAGTATAACGTAACAGTATTGTTACAGATGTAGGTTTGATGAAAACAATGAAATATAAGTTTATTGTATACCATGGAATAATATATTACAAAAGGAAGAATTAATAATATCATACTGTAGTTAAGAATTATTAATACTTCGTAACACTTCGCATTTGCACAGAGTAACGACGTCTACAATAACAATCCTAGCACGATAATAGCGGCGCGTTCTGACTGGAATAGTCATAACAACAACTTACACAATTCTGTTAATTATATAAAATTATCTACATAAATAGATTCTTTAGATCTATATAGATTTGTACATAGGTACATACATACATATCTGCCTGTCCTGCACTGCAGGAAATAGGCCTCTTCCGTAGGGTGGATTTGCTATAATCGCCATGCTTGGCAAGCGGATTGGCGATCGTAGTATCAGACCAATCGCATCTCAGTCGCAGCTGCCCATCTTCGTTCTGATTATTTTGGTCTGACATTTTTAGAGATGGTTATCTCGCCGTCTATAGGCTGCCATAACGATATTCAAGGCTGTTTCCCTTAGTCGTCTCTTACGACATCCTCGGGTTGAAAGAGAGTGGTAATGGAACACACGGAACATTAAGATCTATCTATTTACAGAATATCATGGTGTCGCGGAAGTTTCACAATTTAGAATACGAAGAGAGATTCATATTTGAAATGCGCCAATGACCGAGAGACGCTATTTGTCAGTGATAAGGAAAAATATAGAATTTGCTCTGTCACGGTTGTATCCATTTCAGGCGTTCGGTGTTCAAACATTGTCAGGAACGGGCGGTCTCCGAGTCGGCGCGGAGTTTCTCAGCAAACATCTGAAGTACACGACATTTTACTATTCAGACCCGACGTGGGGTATGACTCTCTTTATATATTTTGGTTAATGTCTGAACTATTAGCGGCAATAGCCTAATGGCTTAGGGTGCGGACTGCGAAACATGACGTGCAGGTTCGGGCCCGCCATTCGGCTATTGACGTAAAACAACTCCAGACACAAGCATTGCAGCTTAATTGGATTGGTTAACATGAATACTAGTAATGTTATTCGGCATTGCTATTATTCTTTAAAAAAAATAAAAATGAAAAAAAAAACTATAGTTCAAAACTGTTTTGCCTAGTGGGAGAATAGTAGTAAGAGTATCTGTAGTTTGAGAACAAAGTAGCAGTGGTATAAAGTAGTCGGTAGTTGATACTTCATGTCGTGAAAGTGAAATAACAAACGTATATACATCCTGTATATACTTCGCTTTGTATGCTTCGCATTCACTATGTTTACCGCAGGACCAAGCGGCTTAGTGGAAATGGGTTACTAAACCTAAGTGGTGAAAGAGTGCATCGCCGTGATTTCACGTTTTTGCTCCCGATATGTCATGTATTCGGCTGGCGTCGACGAGAGCATGTAATTTATTGAGTAACTTAGTTTTAGTAGCTACTAAACTGAGTAACTTAGGTTTAAGCTTGTTTAACTAACACAAAGAGAAGACAAGAGTCTTAATGAGTACGGACTGCAGAACATAACGTTGTAGGTTCGGACCCGCCATTCGACTATTGCAACCAACCAATTCCAGTCACAAGTATTGCAGCTTAGTTGGAGCGGTTAACACGTATATTAGTTAATTGACTCAGGCGTTACTTTGCGGAAATTCATTGTAAAGTTGTTATTGAAAAAATTACTTCGCAACCCTCCGCATGCAAATATAAAAACGCATATGTTACCTGGTCCGAAGAGAAGAAGAGCACCACCCTCTCTCCCACAGATGCATGCACTAATTCCACTGTATGCACCACCACCACCACTACACTCAAACCAGGTAACATATACCACCACCGAAAACGCGACACGTGTTTCGCCTCAAAACAAGGCATTCTCAAGCGAGTAGACTCTACGATAAGCGACCGCAGAGGCGTCTCTGCGGTCGCTTAACGCACCAGGTAACATATGCCTTTTTTATTTGCATGCGGAGGGTTGCGAAGTAATTTTTTCAATAACAACCTATACTAGTAACGAAACTTGGCATGGCTAGTATTCTTTTTTTTAAAGAAAAAAAGAAAATGTGATGAAATTTTAACAAGAACCGAGACAGACGCACCCGCATTTACGCATGCATACCTACACAGGCGACTGACTGGTCCTTTACGTATCTATATTTCGTTTTTTTTTTTCTAGAGAACCACCACCTCGTGTTCATGAACTCCGGCTTCACTGAGCCGCGAAAGTACCGTTACTGGGACGCGAAGACGCGCGCCATAGACTTCGACGGCCTCATCGAGGACCTGAGAAACGCACCAGAGAACTCCGTGGTACTGCTGCACGCGTGCGCCCACAACCCCACCGGCATCGACCCCACTCACCAGCAGTGGGAGAAGATCGCCGACGTCATGGAGGTGAGACGCGCGCTATGATTTGTATTTGGAAAATTTGATTGGATTAAAGTGAGAAAAAGTGTGACAGCTGCAACGGGCGCGATTCGAACCCGCGACCTTCGCCGATCCGTGGCGACGCTCTTACCACCGAGCCACCGTGTCTTACGCGCGTCAGTTGAAATTTTAAATCGGTATTCTCTTTTGTTACTAATGCCTTGTTTATTGGCATTTGGAAAATTGTTGGGTTGTTTTCGTTTCACCGATTGCCTGACGTGCCTGAGTACATGTACTGCCGGTTTATTTACTTACTAGCTGCGCCCCGCGGCTTTGCCCGCACACTTAACGCGGAACCCTATTTATGTTTCTAAAATAAAATTAGTCTATGTTACTCCTTATAACATAACCTATCTTTTAGTGAAAGTCCTGTTAAAATCGGTCCAGCCGTTTCAGAGATTAGTCGGAACTAACAGACAACAGACAGACAAAAATTGTAAAATTGTATAGTTGCATAGGTGTGTCGTATATTTTCATATACATGTAGTAAAAAAGAGTTATCTATAGATTTTATTTATTTCTGAGAAAAACAGAATTTCATTTTTGAGAAAAACTTACTACTTGAGCCACCAGCTCGTTAGCCTTCCTATTCTATAAAAAAAAAAATACACACACACAAACACTCATAATTATATACATACATGCATACACATATACATACATGAACACTTAATATACACATATATTAGACCCCAAGCAATGGAATGAATGCGTACGTGTGAGTGTGCAGGAGCGGAAGCTGTTCCCGTTCTTCGACAGCGCGTACCAGGGCTTCGCGTCGGGCGACCTGGACCGCGACGCGTGGGCGGTGCGCTACTTCGTGCGGCGCGGCTTCGAGCTGCTCTGCGCGCAGTCCTACGCTAAGAACTTCGGCCTGTACAGTGAGTGGGGGGGGGGGAAGGGGGGGGATGGAACCTGCAGGATAGAACAGTCTAGAAGTTTCGTTGGCGACTGGTCAGACGATGTGAATGTCGGCACGCAATTTTCAATATGGGGTTAGACAGAGCAGAGTCTAGACTATACAATTAAATTCTTTTTGTGAGATCGTGATTTGTGGTGAGCTTGTCGCTGTCTCTACGTCTAAAGCAACGATATAAATCGTACAAAAGTTTTGAAAAAAAAAAACCGTTGGTACGATCCTGCTGCTAACTCGGGTCTCTTGATTCGATTTCCGATCACCATTCGGCTATTGTGACTGATTCCGTAATAAAAGTGCTTAAGCTGCTTACTTTGGAATCAGAACAGTGTATGTGATGTTGTTCCTATGTATGTACTTATTTATAAAAGATAAACTGTACACAAAGCGTTATTGCAATATAAATGAACATATAAATTTGCGATTACTTATAGACGATTTATATCGTTGGCTTTCGGACATAAAGACGGCGACGGGCCACCATCTGTCAGGTTGTCCCAAAAATATTTTCGGTGGAAGGTGGGTCGAAACGACTTAATTGTCTAGGCCTCTGTCTAGCCCAGTATTGGGAATGGCGTGAAGTAGTTTATTTTATTTAAATATGATTTATAAATAATTTGATTTATCTACTTTCCGCAATCACCACGCGTATTAACGTAGGCGTCTTCGGTGGAAGGTGGGTCGAAGGGACTTGATTGTCTAGACTAGACTTCTGTCTACTCATATATTGGGAACTAGTAATAAATAAATATCTTCACGCAATTCCCAATACAGGGGTAGACAGAGGTCTAGTCTAGACAATTAAGTCTCTTCGACCCACCCTCCACCAAAGATATTTTCGGGACAACGTCACAGGTAGAGACCCTGTCGACGTCTTTATGTCCAAGCCAACGTTGTAATTCGTACATAAGTTTTTGAGAAACTCATCGGCACGTGCTTGCTGAACTCGGGTCTCCCGACCACTCGGCCATCGCGACTTGCCCTTGGCATTGGGAACTGCGTGAAGTTGAACGTGCTCGCGGCCCGCAGACGAGCGCGTGGGCAACCTGGCGCTGGTGGTGGCGGACGCGCGGCTGGCGGCGGCGGCGCGGTCGCAGCTCACGTGGGTGGTGCGCGGCATGTACTCCAACCCGCCCGCGCACGGCGCGCGGCTCGTCGCCAGCGTGCTCGCCAGCCCGCAGCTCTTCGACGAATGGTGCGTTGGCTACTTGGACGTCGGCCGTAATAAATCGGCGGGGACTGTTGTTTTTTTTTTTGTTACTGTCACGGCGTTGGCTACTTGGACAACGGCCGAAACAAATCAGCGAGGACAGTTGTTTTTTTGTTATTGTCACGGCGTTGGCTACTTGGCTTTCAGCCGGAATAAATCGACGAGGACAGTTATTTTTTTGTTATTGCAACGACGTTGGCTACTTGGCCTTTAGCCGGAATAAATCGGCGAGGACAGTTGTTTTTTTTTGTTATTGTCACGGCGTTGGCTACTTGGCTTTCAGCCGGAATAAATTGGCGAGGAAAGTTGTTTTTTGTAATTTTCACGGCGTTGGCTACTTGGCTTTCAGCCGGAATAAATTGGCGAGGACAGTTGTTTTTTGTTATTGTCACGGCATTGGCTAGTTGGCCTTAAGACGAAATAAATTGGCGAGAACAGTTGTTTTTTGTTATTGTCACGACGTTGGCTACTTGGCCTTCAGCCGAAAGAAATCAGTTGTCGGTCGACTAAATTGAAAACTTTTAGAAATACCAGTGTTTTTTTTAATTATGGACTAAAAGTAATAAGATACATATATTTAATGTGCATTTCAAATGGATCAAACCGGATCAGAACTGTGTGGAACACAAGTGGTAGAAATGGAATGTACTAACTCAGAATGTACTAACTCAGATGTCTCGATAATTAATTTTTTTCCCTTGTTCCCCAGGCGCGGTCATATCAAGGAAATGTCTTCCAGAGTTATTCAGATGAGAGAGGCGTTGAGAGCTGAACTTATCAAGTGAGTAAATAAAATACATAAATAGATAGGAACAACATCACATACATGCTATAGTAAGTAGCTTCAGCACTTGTATTATGGAATCAGAAACAACAGAGGTACCACAAACACCGGACCCGAGAAAATGTAGAAAAAGACATAATGAAATTCGTCCACGAAGGTTGTAAATATTTAATTTTATCGCATTGACATTGCTGGACGTACAATTATCATCTAAGCTCATATAAAAATGCCGGAAATAATCTTGGATATGGTCATGAGCTACCTGCTTTGCTTTATATACTTGGTTAGTCGCATGATGTACCTCGATACAGATACCCTCGTTGCTGCGCGTCACCGGTCTACTTATTTTGTTCTAATATTTGTGGAGATGGTTATCCTGCCATCTCTCGGTTGCCGTTACTATTAATGAAAATTCCAAAAAAGAAGTCGCAATAGCCAAGTGCTTGGGCGATCGGGATTCGAGTCGAGAAACCCTAGGAGGATCGTACCAATGAGTTTTTCAATACGATTCATCATTGTGACGGATGTAAATACGACGTCCCGGCTCACAATCACCACGTTACCACAAAATAAGCTCCTATGAAATTTGCGGTGTAAACTACTAAATTGTTTACAACTCTGGCAACTCCTTTCAATGTCTCCATTAATCTATAAAATTCGTTCCCGTCGCCGCAGACTCGGCACGCCCGGCAACTGGGACCACATAGTGAAGCAGATCGGGCTGTTCTCGTACACGGGGCTGTCGCGGCGGCAGTGCGAACACCTGATGCGGGAGCACCACGTGTACCTGCTGCGCACCGGCCGCATCAACGTGTGCGGCCTCAACGCCGCCAACGTGCGCCACGTGGCCGCCGCAATGCACGACGCCGTCACCAGCCTCCCCGCCGAACAGTAATGCGCGTTATTGCCTGTTGCGCGTGCGGTTTGTTTGTCTGTGCCCGGCTGAAAAGCTTCGCTCGCCCGCCGTTAGATGGCGCTGTTATACAATTCTGTTGTTTTTTTTTCTTCTTCATATGTTTGTTGAGATTAAACTTATGTAGATAAATTTTGTGACGTAAAATGCTGTATTGGCAGTGTAATTTACAATCACTGTTATAAATTTATATATATATATATATATATATATATATATATATATATATATATATATATATATATATATATATATATATATATATATATATATATATATATATATATACAAGATTGGCTGGCTAGTTCTAAGTCTCTGTGCTTCATAATTCATTGAGGTTATGTGGTGTTTTCATTTAAATGTTCCTACTTTTGAAAAAGTTAGCAGCTTTGGGTTGTGTGTAATGTCTTTTTAGCATAATGTCATACTCAAAAAATTTTGATAAATCTATACATTAAATATACCATGATCTTTAGATATTATTGTGGTAAAATTTTAATTAATAATGTAGTTATAAATCGAGAAATTACAAACGTTAGATTATTAGCAATTTTAATAAATTGTAAATTTCCTTAAAATTCATATTCATATATCCACGGAATCAAATATGCAAAAATTGTAATTAAAATTTATGTATTTGATCTATTTACTGATTACTTTTAAAATTATAACTTATGAGTTTAATCAAAATCTGTATTAATGAAAATGAAGCTGCAGCTGTGGTTCCAACACTAAACAAATCGCTCATGCAATATTGAAATCAAACAAGAGAATACTGTCACAAAGCATCGCTTATTAATAATAGATATAGTGGCAACATAGAAATTATGTAACTTACTCAAATACAGTATAATTTTGAAATAGGAGCGAAGTACTTTATCAAGGTCCAAGTAATTTTAGTATAAATAAGATTTACACTTTGGTTTCTAGTTCGCTCCGAATTCAGCAATAAGTGCTGTGAATATGCAAAAAGCAATAGTGAAACTGTTATAATTATGTTTTTATTATTTTAAGATTTATTTAATCTGTTTTCAATTTCGAACATTGTGAATGTTTTATTTATATTACTTATATAAGACAAAATATCTGTGTAAGAATTTTATAAAATTATTGAAATAACTATTTCAAATACTTATGCAAGATTATTATTATTATTATTTATTAAATAAATCAGCCATTGCAGGGTTCGTTTATGTGACGTAATGCGAGGCCTTCATATTTTGTACTCAATTGTTGTATAATATATACATTTAATAGCCATTCATAATAGAAACATAGTTCAGTATTACAAGCTTTTGAACAAACATTTGTAGATCAAACATTAAACTAACAGAGATATACCATAGCATTTAGTTTATACAAATATGTGTTTTTCTAGAAATTTTGTATGGGGTTTGTTTGAAATACACAATCTCATTTGTTACAATTTCTGGTTTTATTTTTTAACATAATTATTTAATAAAAATAACTTCATTGTATTTTAATTATTTCATCATAAATTTTCTAACCTGATGGTTATCAGTGGATTATGAAAGCAGCAGCCTTTCCCAACTTTTAAATATTGATTCCGTCAGCAAAAAAACTAAACTCATGTTTGATTCAACTATATTAGTATTGAATGAAAAATAATGGTTACAAATAATTTGGAAACAATGAAATCCTCTAAAATTATAAATTATGGGCGCCGATCCTCTGCAACAGCTCTCTTGTATATAGCCGAATTAAATTAAATTATAATTTATTATTTAAATAATATTAATTAAATATGAAAGGAATATTAATATAAAGGGAAGGTCGTATTTAACCTGCATGACTAAAATATAATTATAATTACTACTATTTACTATGCGATCTGTAAAAGTCCACCAAATGACACAGCTTTTTCCATAATCGCCCTATACCGCCCTCTTCCAGTGGATATCGTCACTAGAACGGGGTGGTAAATTCATACCATCAGTTTGTATTCGTTAGATATATTAATAAAATTGACGACCACATAATCTTGTTGGTAGTGATCTTGCATTCAAAGTTAAGGGTTCGAATCCCGCTCGGGGCAAACATTGATGAATATGTTTTGTACGTGAGTCATGGTTGTTTATATATATTTATGTGTAAGTATGTTAATCCAGGATCTATTCATCAGGATTATCTCCAGGCCAAACACTCAAATTCTTAAAGCAGTTAAATATAAAAAAAATTGTTATTGTTGTTTGAAAGTTGATATATTTCTTTTCAGCAGTAAGTTGTGATGAAATACAAAATGGCAACACAAGGATGGGAGAAACTTTACTGATATTTTATGGGTATGTTATTATAAAAGGGTGGTGGGGTTACTTTTAATGTAACGGTTTGGTAACAATCTTCATCTGTGACTTGTCGTGTAAATCCAAATAATACAGACAAAGGAACATGAAATGTTTAAAAAAAGTACATTATTAAAGATATGTAATTTGTTTATAGATTGTCATGCTAAGCATTGTTATTTTTACCAATTTGTTTTGTAATAGTGACTAGACATTGCTCACAGATTGTTTACTTATGTGTAATGTATTATTTATAAATTATTTAATAAAGCATTAAATTTAATAATCTATTTTATCAGTAAACTTATGTTCCGCTGAATATTCTTATTTATTTTTCTTATTATTGATATATACATTGGTAACGAAATCTGATAAGAACCGTTTTTTCCGTGGTAGATTTGAACGGTTACTTTTGCTGCAGTATGAATGGCAGGCTCGATCTTACATAATACCAGCGCAATATGTCTTGTGTTTCTGCATTTCGTTTGGTGAAAGAGACAACCGGAGATAAGTTATTCCCCTTCCACTTTCCTAAAGCCTTTCCTTAAATATAGGCAATGCAAAATAAAGAAAGTTACAACTGGATCTGTTACCTCTTAAACTTTTTAAAATTAAACAGCAAATAATTCGACACAGTGTCATTAACAAACTTTAAAAAGATGGCAAAACGTAATTAAATAAAAATATTTATAAACTGTATAAATTTATTATGCTTAAAGCAAAATCATAGTAACAACTATCACACTGTTTCCATAGCTTCGTTTGACTCTGAAGGTGTTGAAACAGGCAGCCTCGATCCAAATCGATTTATAACTGCAAAGAAAGTCAATAATTGTCATTAAATCAATGAAAAATTAGAAAATCAACCAAAACTAATGATGATAAGTGGCTCGCTGTCGCTCGTGGCGTGTACCTTGCTCGCTCGCGGCGAGGTCCAGCAGCTCGATGTGGCACTGCTTGTTGTCGCCGCCCACCGCGACGGAGAGCGGCGCGTCGGGGCAGGCGGCCGCGCACAGCGACTGCCCGGAGCGGTTCGTGCGCTCGCTCACTTGCACCGCGCCGTCGCTGTTGTGAGGAAGACAATAATAAACCATTGGTTCCGATTGTTGTCGACAATGTTTTGCACCACTGTGATTTGAATGTTGGTGAAATGAAAAAGAGACGAAATTATAATTTGGCAGTATAAGACAAATTAAATTATTATGAGATTTCTCTCATAATAATTTAATTTCTTTCGATAAGAGCCATCAATGAGTGCTTAGATTTCATCGTCCCACTGATAATGAACCACTATTATTCTGAAGGTGATTGGATTGATTTTTTTTAATGAAAAAATTTGAATGAAATATTATCATACCTCGTTATGTCCCACGTTTTCAACTTCCCGTCAGTGCTGACTGTGATCATTAGACCGGGCACTTGGTCGCTCAAGATTAATCCTACAAGTTGATAAAAGTAATATTTAAATATGTATAATTTTTAATGTGATAAATAAATAAATATAAATATCTTCACGCAATTCCCAATACAGGGGTAGACAGAGGCCTAATATAGACAATTAAGTCCCTTTGATTCACCTTCCACCGAAAAGTAAGTTTTTGAAAAACCCATTGGTACAGGCCTCCAAACTGGGAATCAAACTCTGGTCTCTTGACTCGAAATTCCAACTTGGTCAGATTCAATCATATGTATGTTTTATGAATCTTCTGGACTACTTTTAATTTGGAAAAACTAAATTTTTAATTCTATTTACTGTTTAATTCTATCATATTATATGATAACGCGACGAGCACGCTTCATTGTAGAAGTGTGCTCGTCGCGACCCCTGCCAGCCCTTTTCAGGGCTGCAGTTCTACACAGCTGCGCACCCATGCCAACGAGGGTTAGGGCGTCCCCCCAAGGCGACGCACACCAGTTCGTCCCCGTTGGTGTGAAATGCAGCGCGCAAAGTGTCGATGAGAACCGCCACCCGTCACGCACAGCCCGACACGGCGGAAGGTGGAGGACGGAGTGCAGAGTTGGCACGTGGAATGTTAGAGGAGGCATGAGAGATAAGACGAATGAGTTGATCGAAATAATGAAAGAAAGAGAATTAGATGTCGTGTGTTTGTCGGAGACCAAACGGAAGGGCTGCAGTACTGAAGAACTCCCTGGCGGGGCGTTAGCTCTATGGTCCGGAGTCCCGGAGAGCGAGAGCGCCTGCCAGGGAGTGGGGGTGCTGCTGTCGTCTCGGTTGGTCGATGTTATAACTGAATATAAGGTTTTGAACTCGAGACTTCTCTGGGTTCGCTTTAAATTGGGACTGACGAAGTTATTCCTTTTGGCTGTTTATGCACCGGTAGCTTCGTCGTCCAGAGCTGAGCTGGAGGAGTTTTGGGAGAATGTAAGAGAAGTTCTAGATTTGGTTAGAGGAAACGAAAGATTTGTTTTATGTGGTGATTTGAATGGACGGTCGGTGCTTGGAATGTTTGGTGATAAAAGGGTTAATGATGCTGGCAAGCTTATACTGGCTGTATGCAAGGAAAAGGGTCTTCTTGTGACAAACACAATGTATAGTCACAAGAAAATCCATATATATACTAGAACAAGAGAGGATGAGAGAAGTATGATCGATTTATTCCTGGTGGATGACCGACTGCGAAAACAGGTGATGGATACGCGAGTGTTCCGAGGTGCTGACCTGGGAACGGATCACTACCTAGTGATTACTAGATTTAGGGGTCTGTTCGCGGGTTGGCGCCACGGGACGGCGATACCAGAACCACAGTCGGTCGGTAGCATCCGAAGCTGGAAGTTTCAGGAAGCGGACACTAAGGATAAATATCAAGCAAGAGTAGCCGAAAAGCTGGACATCATCGATGTCAGGAAAGAATGTGTGGAAGAAATATGGCAGAGCCTTAGAGATGGAATGGTTAGTGCAGCGGAAGACGTGTGTGGAACTGTGAAAAGGGTGACGCATGGTGGAATGACGAAGTGAAAGAAGCAGTTAATAAGAAGAAAGCATGGTTAGACTATTTGGCCTCTAGTAATGATAAGGATATGAGAGAGAAGAGGAAAGAAAGATATAAGTTACTGGTACGCCAGACTCGGACCCTGATGACACTGAGGTCATCAGTATGAAAGAGATTGAAAGTGCGATTTGAAGTTTGAAATGTGGTAAGGCTGCGGGACTAGACAGAGTTACTGCTGAAATGGTCAAGTATGGTGGGCCTCGCGTCTGGGACAGCTTTCATCTGCTGTGCATTTTGTGCTGGCGAACGGGGGCTGTCCCGAATGATTGGCGATCCGCGGTCATTGTGCCTTTATATAAAGGTAAAGGTTCACATTATGACTGCGGGTTCTATCGGGCGATCAGCTTGACCAGTTTAGCAAGTAAAGTTTACTCGAAGGTTTTGACACGTAGGATGCAAGATAAATCGGAAAGATTTCTATGGGAGGCACAATGCGGATTTAGACCTGGAAGACGATGCACGGATCAAATGTTTTCTCTCCGCATGATCTCGGACAAGCTACTGGCTGCCAACCAGAAGATTTTCTGTGATTTTGTGGATCTTGAGAAAGCATTTGATAAGGTTGTAAGGAAGAAAATGTGAAAACTGTTGCCGGGGTATGGTGTGGATGGTCGATTGCTAAAGGCTGCGCAGTCACTTTACTGTGACTGTAAAGCCTGTGTGCGGGTAGGGCATGACCTGTCACCCATGTTTAGCGTCCAAACGGGCGTAAAACAGGGTTGTGTCATGTCTTCCTGGCTGTTCATACTGTATCTAATATTTCAGTTATATTCCAGATTTAGCATTCGTCTAGATTTACTCAGAAGTTTAAATAAATATTTATTCCTTCAGCGCTTGTATATGAACTTATATATTGTTTGAAGATGGCATTATTTTCAAACTCAACAAAAGAATTTCCTCAAATTCTTGTACAGAGAAATTTTCATTGTGAACATACCATTTGACACCAGATAATTGTCGGATTTCATTTAAATAATATATTTCATTTAAATAATTATTCATTTAATTAAAACCTGTGACTTCTTTTTCGTGAGCGTTGATTGTCCACAATGGCTCATCTTGCCTGCAGTCCACGTACGCCACTTGTCCTAGGTTGTTGCTCATCTGAGGTCAAAGTAAAATGCATATTAATCAAAATGGCGATTAATACCTTCTGCTTACGAGTTGATACAATTACGATTTTGATATCTTTTTTTGTATAACGAAATTTTGTTTCACGCAACGAAGAACATTATCAATTCTTCAATAGAATCCATTGGTAAGAATAAAAAAAATATCTTCACGCAATTCCCAATACAGGGGTAGACTGAGGTCAAGTCTAGACAATTATGCCCCTTTGACCCACCTTCCACCGAAGATATTTTCCGGACAACGTGACAGGTGGTGAGCCCATCGCCGAGATTTCGAGATATTGAACTTTTTGTGCTAAACGCTAATGCACAAGTGCTTTGTGCCGCTCGGGCTCGCCGGCGGTCGCACCGGCCGCACTGTGTGTCACTCACGGCGAAGCAGAAGGGGCGCTGCCTGTCCCAGCGCACGCGCTCGAGCTCGCCGGCGAGCGGCCAGGCGCGGTGCGAGCGCGGCGCGCGGCAGTCCAGCACGCGCGCGCGCCCGTCGCACGCGCCCGCCGCCAGCGTCTGCGCCTCCAGCGGGTGGAAGCTCAGCGATTGCACCTGACGGCGATGCCATTGCCCACTTACTTAACGGGTGGAAAAATTCCACTTTATACGACTACATTATACGGCCGAACCGTTCGCCGAGATCAATCAGAAATTGAATTATGAGAGTTAAAGTCAGCAGTATTCACATACAACTGTATATACAGTAGTCAGCAGTATTTACATACTACTGTATATACAGTAGTCAGCAGTATTCACATACTACTGTATATACAGTAATCAGCAGTATTCACATACAACTGTATATACAGTAGTCAGCAGTATTCACATACAACTGTATATACAGTAGTCAGCAGTATTCACATACAGCTGTATATACAGTAGTCAGTATTCACATACCACTGTATATACAGTAGTCAGTATTCACATACTACTGTATATGCAGTAGTCAGCAGTATTTACATACTACTGTATATACAGTAATCAGCAGTATTCACATACAACTGTATATACAGTAGTCAGCAGTATTCACATACTACTGTATATACAGTAGTCAGCAGTATTCACATACAACTGTATATACAGTAGTCAGCAGTATTCACATACTACTGTATATACAGTAGTCAGCAGTATTCACATACTACTGTATATGCAGTAGTCAGCAGTATTCATACAACTGTATACAGTAGTCACAGTATTCACATACAACCGTATATACAGTAGTCAGCAGTATTCACATACAACTGTATACAGTAGTCAGCAGTATTCACATACTACTGTATATACAGTAGTCAGCAGTATTCACATACAACTGTATATACAGTTAGCAGTATTCACATACTACTGTATATACAGTAGTCAGCAGTATTTACATACTACTGTATATACAGTAGTCAGCAGTATTCACATACTACTGTATATACAGTAATCAGCAGTATTCACATACAACTGTATATACAGTAGTCAGCAGTATTCACATACAACTGTATATACAGTAGTCAGCAGTATTCACATACTACTGTATATACAGTAGTCAGCAGTATTCACATACAACTGTATATACAGTTAGCAGTATTCACATACTACTGTATATACAGTAGTCAGCAGTATTTACATACTACTGTATATACAGTAGTCAGTATTCACATACAACTGTATACAGTAGTCAGCAGTATTCATACAACTGTATACAGTTAGCAGTATTCACATACTACTGTATATACAGTAATCAGCAGTATTCACATACAACTGTATATACAGTAGTCAGCAGTATTCACATACAACTGTATATACAGTAGTCAGCAGTATTCACATACAACAGTATGTACAGTAGTCAGCAGTATTCACATACAACTGTATATACAGTAGTCAGCAGTATTCACATACAACTGTATATACAGTAGTCAGCAGTATTCACATACAACTGTATATACAGTAGTCAGCAGTATTCACATACTACTGTATATACAGTAGTCAGCAGTATTCACATACAACTGTATATACAGTTAGCAGTATTCACATACTACTGTATATACATGGTTTGGCAAATAAGTTGTGTTTAAAAATCTGCATATCCCACCCCTCCATATAACCTAACGTTTAACAACCGCCACAGGTGAAGTTGGGCTCGCACAGTCTACGGTGTTCCCTCTGTTCCACATGTTGGCAGGACCACGGGAAAACTCTCGCACACATCCGCGCTTATATTCTAATGCCAACACCACACAGCAGTTCATAGCTGTAGCCAGGTTGACAAAGTGAGTGTTAGCGTCGTTGCCCTCGCACTCACTCTCCTTGCCCGAGGTCTCATGCAGAGTTGGGTTAATGGTTGAAGAGGAGTTTTGGTATTGCGGCTCGCCATTCTCCCTATCCTCCACAACTCTGGCGGGGGCCGTACCGCTGGTGCTGCTAAGGTGAGGTCTAGGGGAGACAAGTGACTATAGAGAGTGTGAGCCTGACACCTGTCCTTGCCTGGCGCAAGCTTAGTTAGAGAAATTTGAACTTTATTGCTACTTTGACAATGATAAAAGGCATACTCACTTTATCTTCAAAACAGTCGAGCTTAGTGTGTGGTTTTCCTTGGTCTAAATCCCATAACAGAACAGTGCTGTCGGCTGAGCCACTCGCCAACACGTGTCTGTTTAGAACATATTCCAAATGTTAATTATCTATAAATAAATAAATATATATCTTTATGCCAATACAGTGGGTAGACAGAGGTCTAGTCTAGACAATTCAACAATTATTTAATAACATCTTATCATATATATATGATGATATAAGATGTTATTAAATGATTACATTGCACCTTGTAGCCGCTTGGTAATGTCTTGTTTTGAGGCGAAAAATGTGTCATATTGTCGGTGGTGTTATATGTTTCCTAGTTTCGAGTGGTGGTGGTGCATCCAGTAGAAACAGTGCACTTCTTCTATTTGGACCAGGTAACATATGTCATTTATTTTTTCATGCGTAATGGTGCAACGTAATTGTTTAATAACATCTTCATTATTTATTATAACGAATATCCGCAAAGTAACACCTGAGTCTATTAACTAAATTGTACTTCTCTAACTTACGTGAAATTTCTATTCCATGAAAGATCTAGCACAGCATCCTTGTGACCGATTCGTTTAGTTTTCTTCTTCTTGTTCGGTTTCTTGCCAAGTTTGAATGCTGGCTCAAGGCAGTTCTCTATGTCTAAATCCCACACTTGTATAACTGGGTCCATTCCACCCAGGGCACATAAGTTACCTGTTAATATAATGTCAACTTTTAATTAACAAATATTAAAAAAAGACTTTAAAAAATAATTGTATTTGATAGATAATTCGCCAGCTGAGAAAGAAAAACCAGTACAATATCTGTGGATGTTTGTGGTACTTTCACTGTTTCTCATTCCATAACACAAGTACTTTAGCTACTTACATTGGGACCAGAGCAATGTATTAGTGATGACCCAACATTTTACAAGTTTATCATAATATTTTATGTGCTATTCATAATATTGTGTTAACAGCAAATTCTCGCGAGACAGCCGAGATTGTACATGATGTGGCTCAATATGTGATAAACCACCTTAAAATAGATTTCTACGTTAGTTACATTAATTAAAATTGAAATTTCAGTTTGATAAAAATACCTGCACTGGTACTTTTAGAAAACATAACCCATAAAATTGTAAATTTGGTGATTAAATTAAATTTCAATGAATGAAAATTTGTTTTATTTCTAGTATTACGTACCTGGCTGTGGATCAGAAGGATCGTGGCTCAGCCACTCAATACAAAGTGGAAACCAGGGCAGAATAATATCATGATGAACATAAAATGAGCCCTCATCCTTGTTAAATACTGAAAATAAAATAGATATCAAAATTAAAGCAGTGAAGTGATTGAGTAATTGAAATTAGAGTCAGGGTACCAAAGTCAGATCATAAGGAAAAGTACAAATGAGTTTTTTTCAAAACCTTTGTACAATTTGTATTGTTGGTTTGGACACTATGACAGCCTGCTTCATTATCAAATATCTCATATACAAAACAGAAGTGAAAACTTCATTAAGGTGAGGTTAATAAAAAGTAAACTATTTTTTCTTCCTTTTTTTTACATTAACATTTTATAACATTTTCGTTCTATATATTTATGCATATACATTTTCTTTCATTCTGTTTCTGATGATGGCTCTGTCTCATTGAATGTCCACAAAACTGCATAGATATGTCTACTAACTATTAGCGAACAAGCCTTGTTCAGTTACCCAGGTGCATGATGCACCTATAGCAGTTTTCACTTTAAAAAAATGATCTGCATAGTTATCTGCTTAGATAGAAGTCTAATAGCCTGAATAGTCTTTGTTGTATGGTGAAACACATGTCTCATTAAAATTTGTGATGTTCTATTATTCTTGGTTATGGTTGGTCATTGTTTAAGAGATTATGGGGAGAAGATTGTGTTATTTTTCTAGGTTGAATATATCTTTTAATATTACAATAAGAAACTAACTGTAAACTTCCAAAATACTGGCATCGCTTTCAACATGGCCAACTAGAAGCAGATTATCATTTGGCTTGATGATGTCATCCTCTTCATCGCTGTCTGGTCCCTCTGTCTGAAGTTCAATTTCTTTTGATTACTACATAGTGATGATAATATTATGATGTGTATTTATATGGTGATTGATGTAATAAAAGTGTTTTGTATAAACAATGAACATAGGTCTATTAAAATAACTGCAAACATTTTAGATAAATATTAGAATGTGTATAATATATGAATTATTAAAGATTCAATCATTTTATTCTTCATAGTCACAATAATGTGACTATGAAGTCAAATATGTGAATGAAAATTCATAGTCACAATAGATGAGTGGTTAAGAGATACAAACTCAGATCGGGAGGTCTGAGTATGATCCCCGGGAGTTTGTCTTTCGAAACTGATGTATAATATGAATTGTTGGCTAGAAAATTAAAATGTATCATGCTCATCACTCATCATGTTATTCCAAACAAGGTGTGGTCTGCCAAAATGGCATATCAAAATTATTTTAATTTTGATTCACAGTATTGTGAAATGCATGAAGAAAACAAAAATTTTGCAAGTAATATCTAACTATATGATCAGCAAATAAGCCACATATGTTTACCAGCCTTTCACAATAAAACACACTGAAAATTTCCAAATTCAGATAACTACATAACACTTACCCTAATTTGTATATTGTCACCAAGATCCAAGTTAGGTAATGTGGCAACTGTACCAATTCCTATGGGATTAGCTGCAAAAGAAAAGCATAATGATGAAGAAAAATTTCATATTTGTTGTAAATAGTTGTTACAACCATATGATGCTGTATAAAACAAACAATTAATGTTAATATTCCAATTAGATTAATTTTATCTGTGTGTTAGAGTTAATTTTTTCACATGCCAACAAATTCAAAATTTTCTCGTAATTATTGTTAGCATAAGACCGATAGGTAATTCAAATTTATTATACCATGCAATAGAT
This sequence comes from Sericinus montela, assembly GCA_029286605.1. NCBI lineage: Eukaryota > Metazoa > Arthropoda > Insecta > Lepidoptera > Papilionidae > Sericinus > Sericinus montela. The sequence continues at coordinate 3,089,973 of JAGSMR010000070.1, forward strand.
ATTGATAAGAATTGCTTTACAGTCATTAAATAAATCGAACATTTAAATTTAACATTTAATTATTGTGAATTTTACTTGTCTTGGCTTAAAAGTCTCGTTACCAGGCTATAAAATCCAAAAAAAAACTTACTTGTGTCTTCTTCATCATATTGTTCAAAATTAAATTCATCATTAGGATTCTCTGGAGGTTCTCGAGCAGTGGTTGGGCCGTCCTCATCACTTTCATCATCTCCTTGTTCTGTAAGTCTGTCACAATAATAGATTCAATTCCACATAAACCTATGGTATATATTTCTAAAGTTTGAATCGCATAAAAGAATCTGTACATACCTTAGATCCTCCGCTGTCTGTTTAATAATTTTTTCTAATTCTTTTTCTGTTAGTTCTATCTGTAATGAACGAAAAAAAGGAGAATAATTCTTACTTCAATTTTGTAAACAATAATATAACCTTTATCAACTTGTCAATACCTTCTCAGGCACAGATTTAGCAACGCCGCGACACACAAAATGCATACAAGAGACTAGGCTGACGGTTGGCGAATTTTCTTCCATTATTAAAAATATAGTGAACAAAATATTATATTTAACACGAGGCACCAGGAAAGGCGACCTATTTCATACTTATGATCTTACGAAGTGTGCCATAGAGTAACTAATATAAAGGTGCAATTTTTGCTGTTTTGTTGTTGTACTATACTCTGTGCTCTTTTCAATGACAATTCCGACATCGACGTTATCGTCATCGTAAGGGTATGTAATACCCATTTAACAAAGAAACAAGAAAAACAGCTTTTATTTACAGAAAAAATTATGTTAATATTTACAATACTTATTAACTAAAAACTATTATAATCATAGAGCCCTCTCTCCTCCTCGTGGCATGGTACCAAGAACGCTGGCTCCATTTCCACGTTGAATGGCTAGACTTAACTGTTGAGCGAGAAAAGAACCAGCCCTCTTGTCACCAGCGGCAACGATAAGTCACGGATACAATTTCTTTAGAAACTGCATCGCGTGGGGACCCCACGGACCGATTGTCAATCAGATCAGATTGATAATCAGATATTTGGTTGCATCGTTTCGCTTCGCCAGACGTCATCGATTCGTTAATGAAATACTAAGAGAGCTGACTACAGTGCTAACAATAATAGATGTCTAATGCGAAAAAATTGTGTCTCTTTTTAAATGATACCAAATTTGTACATAGACATTTGCGGAAGTTTTTTAGCCAGCCACCAGACCAGAATTTTTATTTTTGTAAATTAAGTATGTAATTTCCTAAGGAATGGAGGACATTATATTACATATGTTCTTCGTTGACTCCAATGCATAACCAGTTGCAGCTATATTTGTGGTAGAAGTGAAGTGATTTCCTTACTTCTGCAACAGTAGACTGCCTTAAAAGTAGCGAACGTTTTAAAACTTAATGAAAGGGACTATGTGATTTTTGTTGGTGTTCAAATCTCAACCGAAGAAAACAGTTTACAGCTATAATCGTTTGTAACTCTTAAGTATAAAGTAATCTTAGTTGTCATATTGGGTGTAAATGTTAAAAATTATGTAACGATCTCCTTGCCTGGTTATCTGGTACATTTATTAGCATTTACACTTGTTATACTGGGTGATTTCAATGGTTCTCAAAACAAAAGCAATAAATTCTCTAGTGTGACGAGAACTTTACGATAAGTGTGATCGGGAGTGGCAAACGGAATTTGTGAGGAAGATATAAGTTAGTAGAGATAGAAATTAAGAACAGAGTTACGTTTCGTATATAACTGAAAAGTTAAGAGAGAGAGAGAGAGAGAGAGAGAAGCGAAAATACATTTTCTTTCTTTCTTTCTCTCTTTGCCGGTTAAGTATCCGATATTGAAAATAATTAAGAAAGATAAAAAATTTGTTCAAAAAATTCATTTTAATAATGAAAGTCCATTAAGTCCAGTAAATTTAAATATTTGTAAAAAAATTTGTTTAACATATTTTATATTTATGTATACATTATACATAAATAGATATAAAAACACACGACAAAACTAACGACCCTAGTTCGATCCTCAGGTGGCAGGTTCGTACCAACGGGCTTTTTACGAATTATATCATTGGCTTCGATATTAAGACAGCGACGGATCGGATAAAAAACGAGTATGGTTCTATCTATATGTATTTGTATATATATTTAGCAATATAACAATATAAAAATATCTTCACGCAATTCCCACTACAGAGGTAGTCAGAGGTCTAGTCTAGACAATTACAATTAAGGCCCTTCGACCCACCTTCAACTGAATATATTTTCGGGACAACGTGACAGGTGGCACACCACCTGTTACGTTATCACCGTAAATTCATAAAATTTATTATGCGGAAAAAGATATTAGTTTAAATTTAGGTTTAATTTTAATGACAACGTAAATTACTTTCAGTTACTTCAGTAACAGTAACTTCAACGTCCGGAAGATGTTGAAGTTCGAATTAGTTTATAAACGAGATTTTTATTTATTATACTTATTTTCAACCGACTTGTATATGTGCAATAAAGTCTATAGTCTTTCTTATATATGCCCTATGTCAACACAGCATCGGCTAAACGTAAAAATTTATCCGCGTATGCAAAATATGAAGGATACTGCAATATATATGATCAGACATTGAAAGTGGGTATCGATTGTAGATACGATTCTCAAAAAAGATATTACTCGATGGTTTAATTTCGGGTGATACGATTTAGATTTTACGTTTTTCGGTGAAAACTCTATTCTACTCTATGTTTGGCCTGGCTATGGTCGTTAACCGTCAATTTATTTACTGTCACCCAACGTAGTGATTATATCAAAGAATATATAATCACTATATTATATTAAAACTTATTGCTGTCAATTAGCAGCACTTTCTGTGGTTTTCGTGGTTGACTTTTATTCTAAGTTTTATCTGTGATAGCTCAAGTACGTAACCATAGAGAAGATATCAAATAGTGCTGTTAATAATTTCACAGGGTTTCATTTTAAACTCACTACTTGAAAATAAAATTTCGGTTTAAGTTTTGGTTAATTAGTAAGTTGTTTTAAGTTTTTAGTTATTAAATTAAACAATAAGTGTATAAAAGTGCCATAGACAAGTACAAAGAATATTACCACCGTTGTATGGCACCTATTTAGTTCACGTACGTTACATTTATTTCTTTTAGTGGACAAGGTTGTTTTATGATAAAAAGTTAAAAAGTAAAATTAATTTCACATTGTATCTTGATTTCGTATGTTCAAGATTTAATTTTGTTACTTTATATTTTGACAGTTTCTCTACTATTTTTGCCGAGTTTTTGATTTTGTACTTACTATTTCACGGAGGAGAGATTATGTATGCGTCAATAACCATTACTTATAATTATTCTAGATATGAAAGTAATCTTAAAGTAACAAAAAAAAATAACGACCATTTGTCTATTCATGAAAGTCTAGATTCCGAATGTATCACCCTCTATGTCATAATTTTTTAAATGTCATATTCATAATCATGTTGTGCTCTCAAATGTTTTTATCAGTTTTGTTTAGATTTATGATAAATCGTTAGAATGTATTTTGTGTGTTAGATCAGAGAAGATGAGTACTATTCACCAAGACGAAACTCTGTTAACAAACAAGATTGGATTTGCGGAATGTCGAACGTGCCTTCAAGTGCTTGATACGAAATCAGTTTTGGTCGATTTATTTCAATGCTGGGTGCCGCCTTGGGATGGAATGGAGTCGACAATAGCGGAGGATTTGGCAAAACTTGCAAATGTTCAGGTGAATCTCTGGGGTTATTATGAGTTAACATTGCTGTATATATATCCTTTCTAATTAGAAGAAATAAGCCTAAGTAATTTATTATAACTATTCTTGTAAATACCTGATGTGAAAGCAAAAATTTGTGCATTTTGTGCATTAAAATGTAGATAAAAAGTAAATTATTTCAGAATTTCAGTAATCTATGTAAGCTCTATGTTTTGTTATCATAACCTGTATAGTAACAAAATAATATACATGCTCAAAAACTTTCTTTTTTATAATTTAAAACATACTAAAACTTTACTCATCAATGCTGTAATAGATAAGGATATAAATTTCAGGCATTAAGTTGGCAGATGTGAAGGTACTTTGTATTAAAGATCATAAAATAATAAAGATTCAAAATTTTGAGTTGTCCTGTAAAGTTCTGTTGGTAACATTTGTGTGATGAATATGAGTGTTTGTAGTTGCTTCATGGATGGTCAATAGATATATTTTAATGACATTATATAACAAAAATACATCTTTTCAAATATATTTTTAAAATTTTTTTTTTATAGAAAAGGGAGGCAAACGAGCTGGTGGCTCATGTGATGGTAAGTGATTACTGCTGCCCATGAACACCTGAAATACCAGAGGCTTAGCAGATGCGTTGCCTCCCTTAGAGTGTCCCCCTCCCCCAGAATTGAGGAAGGGGGGCCACTGGTTACCTGCACTCACCAGATGAAATGCAGAAGTTTGTTAGACTTCTACTTCATGCTGGTATTCTGTGAGGTTGTGGTACTTTCCCGGTCAAGCCGGCCCATTCATGCATAAACAAAAGCTGATGCGTACCCATGTTAAAATAAAGTTGCCAATTTTACATTTTTTACATTGGTCTATATCTTATGACATTCTGAACTGACTGAATTCAGCCACTGACTGAATTCACCCAAATTGGTTAATGTTCAGAATGCTTCTGAACATTAACAAATAAATAAATTAATTGTAAGGTGGCATGTATTCATTTTGTTGTGACAATTTGTTGTATAAAAAAATATGAAAATCAGATGTTTGATTTGCAACATAACATAGTAAAATGCTATCCAGTCAACATTTGCCATGGTTTTGTATCACCATGCCACTGATTATCAGTGGTTATCAGTGATTATCAGATTATGAACCACAAAATTGATGACTCCAATATATGTTAATGTCTAATCAGGAATAGGTTTCAATAACTTGACACTTTTGACTTGATTCAGAAAAATGATATATTTATATCCATATTAATATTTATAGTTAAGTTTTGTTTATTAAGTAAAATTTATGCATGTTGATTATTATTAAAAAAATCATTTAATTTACAGATAACACTAACAGATAGGTATTCTAAAGTCATATGTGAACCATGCTGTCTGAAATTACAAAGTGCTTGCGATTTTGCCTGCACAGTTAGAAAAAATCATAGGGTACTTAAACAGAGATATTCGGCTGCATTCCATGAGTCAAATAAGACACTGTGGCCTAAGCCTATTCAGTTAGACAAAAATATAAATGTATTATTTCCTTATGATAATGTTATGGATGTGGAAATAAAACAAGAAGTGTTGTCCGAGGATGAATATCCATGCAATAATGGAATAGAAGAAGAAATGAAAGAAGACAAAGAATCTGAATTAGCAAATCTAGAAATAAAAATAGAACCTGAGGAGCTGTTAATGCCAATCCAGGTTGTACAACCAGAGGAGTTATTAGTATCAATGCAGGCCGAACAACCTGAAGAGACAGTAATTGAAGATGCAAAACCAACACAAGCTACATTAAATGGTATGTGTATTCCTTTAATTATTTTTTCTACTGATAATCATGCCTACCCAGTACTGGTGCAGTCAAAGGTCTAGACTATTTAGTCCTTTTGACCCGCAATTCAGCAGAGTTTATGTGTGATGTGATGTGAGTGGTCACAACCAAAACTATGTGTATTTAATAAATTTAAGTAAAATACATAGTTCTACAGAACACATAATTTTATTACAACTAAACTAAATGTATACAGTACCTATCTATCATAGTGCATCAATCATGCCACCTAGTGGAATTGGAATTGGTAGTGATAACTTGCTGTTGGAGCGTATAATAGCAGCAATCTACACTCCACAACCATTACTTTCCAATATACTACAGTTGATTTGAGCACTAAGATGGCGACAGGCACACAACTAGTTACTATGTAAAAAAAAATTGGTGAGATGTGAGTTGAAAAGACTAAAATTTTTCTAGAGCTGTGACTACCTTGGAAATTGGAAATTATTAATACATGAAGATAAGAAAAAATCTTAAATATCTAATTCTGTTCAACAGATGTAATAAATTTTTGATATTAATAAAATGCAAATTATTTCAGGACATGTCTTGCCTGACATGAAAGAGGAAGATGTTCAAAAATTACCAAATGGCTTTGTAAGCGAAAAAAATGTGAGTACCACAAAGACACATAAACTATTATTCAATATATATCACACAATTCCCAATACTGGTGTAGACAATTAAGTCCCTTTGTACCCACCTTCCACCAAAGATATTTTCGGGACAATGTGGCAGGTGGTGACCCGTAGCAGTCTTTATGTCCAAGCCAATGATGTAATTTTTACATAAGTTTTTGAAAAACCCATTGGTATGAGACTGCCAGACGAACTCGGGTCTCTGGATTCGAAATTCCGACCACCCAACTGCTCTGCTATCATGACTTATTCAATATATCATTGATAATATTAAGTTGAAGTAATTGAACATAGTTTTATATATTAAAAACTTTTGCAAAAAAGGATGCTTTGATCTAGGTTAAATTGTTAATTTTTTCCATTTCTATTACAAATTTTAATAGAATGTATAGATTATAGAATATATAGATTATCCAATGGTGGTTTTTGATTTTATTAGAAATGAATATTTTAGTTTTGGGTAAGCATATTATAAAAATTAAGTTAAACTTTGCTCTAACACATAAAAATTAAAAGATGTGCATTTGGTGCAATAATGTAAACTAAAGATTGTGTTATTTAAGTCAGTTGCTGATTTGTTAATTATACTAATTATATGTTAATGATAAAAAGATAACTCTTTTTAATAATGTTTATATTAAAATTTTAAAGCTTCACATTTGTAAAACGTAATACAAGCATTCTGGTCAGTTGATGACAAGAATAATGTTAATAGCATTTCTTTTGTTTTAAGTCAAAGTAATATTCTAATATCAAAAAAAAAGAGATAACTTATGTACGTATTATGTCATTGGCTTGGACATAAAGATGGCGACAGGCTCACCACCTGTCACGTTGTCCCGAAAATATCTTCGGTGGAAGGTGGATCGAAGGGACTTAATTGTCTAGACTAGACCTCTGTCTACCCCTGTATTGGGAATTGCGTGAAAATATTTATGTATTTATTAATGTATTAGATAAAATATGTTTTTGTTTAATTTTAAGATCCTTGATATCAAAGAAGAGCCTATTAGCGATGAAGAAGATCGCGAGTCTATATCTACTGAACTCTCCCTGCAGTGTATATTATGTTCGAAAGAGTTTCAAAGTGTATCTGGCTTGAAAGTATGTATCCTATAACTTCTTTTTGTTAATAAAGTAATATGAATGAATAGTAATTAAGTAAAAAATATATAAAGCGAATGCTAATGGCAATGTTGGTAAGGGAAGACCAACACAAACATTTCTATATATAAAATTTAGGAATGTCTTATAAGGTCATGTTAAGACATCAACTTATTTGGTATCATTAAACAATTGCACTAGCAACATATTAAGTGCATATGGTGGCATATGGTACCTGGTACAAAGAGCTCCATCCTCTCCAACAGAAATTTAGAATTGTGCACTACACACCACCACTGATAACAACACGAGACAAGTTAAACTCGAAACAAGGTCTCATTGCAGAATGAGTACTAAATCACTCGAGCATGCTTTTATAACCTAACGCGACGCAACCAGTCATCCTCACCGTGAAAATGCGATTGCGTCACTTAAAAATATATGCTATGATAAATATATGCCATTCTTACATAGATTATTACTATGGCCTCAATAAGCATGTACTCCATAATGGCCAACACTCTTATTGGGAGGGTGCGAGGTATGAATCTTGGGTCGGGCGCGTCGCACATGCGCATGGGTCCTCAGCCCCAGATTCCTTTGAGCTCGCGCACGGACTATAGTACATTGTACAACCTTACCAAGTATAGTACATTGTACAACCTTGTACTTTTCATATTTATAACTTTCACATTCATAACTCAATAAATAATAACAAGCCTATCCAATGTTCTTTTCAGGCGCACGTTATAGCTCAACATTCCTATAAAAATGTCAAAAGAAAGAGAGCAAACAGTAACTCTCCAGTGAAGAGGCCAAAGAGTCGAGACTTTGTTTGTGAAACATGTCAGCGGAGTAAGTTTTCTTTTTAACAATAATTTCTCTTACAAAATACTCTGTGGTATACTACCCCCTCTCTCCCCTTGGGTGTCGTAAGAGGCGACAAATCTGGTTCTGCTGATCCACATGCCAAGCGTGGCTGTTAAGGGACACTCGTAAATTACCGCGGTATAAGCCTTCTCAGCGTCGTCGGTAAATTGTATGCGAAAGTGTTGATTGAAAGGGTTGTGAATGAAGCGGACGAAAAAGTATGGGATGCACAAGCGGGATTTAGAAAGGGAATGGGGTGTACGGATCAGGTCTTTTCCTTGCGGTGCATAGCCGAAAAGTGTCTGGCTAAAAACCAGAAGGTCTATTGCACGTTCGTGGATTTAGAAAAGGCCTATGATAGAGTGGTGAGGAAGGAATTGTGGTCAGCATTGTCCGTGAAAGGTATCAGCAGTATCCTCATACGAGCATTGCAATCTCTTGATAGGGATTCCTGTGCTTGTGTAAGGATAAACGGGGCATACACTGAATGGTTTAATATCGAAAAAGGTGTTAGACAGGGATGTGTAGCGTCACCGTGGCTGTTTAATCTGTTTATGGACAATTGCTTGACAGATTTAAAAGAGAATGAAAGTGGGTTGAGAATGAATGAGTTACTCGTCAAATGTTTTCTCTCTATGCTGATGATCAAGTATTACTTGCGTCTTCAGCCGAGGAGTTGCAGGAGATGGTAACTGCTATGAGTGGAGCTTTTGTTAGAAAGGGGATGAAGATGAATGTAAAGAAGACGAAAGTGATGGTGTTTGAAAGAGATGAGGTCATGACAGACTGCAATATAATGATTGGGAGATGAACAAATTGAACAGGTGAATGAGTTTGTGTTCAAAGTTCACAAGAGATGGAAAGTGTGAGAGTGATATTGAAAGAAGAGTGAATGCAGGAAACATGGTGAATGGAGCTTTGCACTCCTTTATGAGCAGTCGGATGGTGTCTAACAAGGCTCGTTTGGCTGTGCATAGGGGAGTTTTGGTTCCGACACTCATGTACGGAAGTGAAAGTTGGGTATGGCAGAAGAAACATGAAAGCAGCAGAGTAAATGCAGTTGAGATGAGAGCATTAAGAAGTATGTTAGGAGTTAAACTGAGCGACAGGATAAGGAATGGTGAAATAAGGAAACGTTGTGGTCTGAAAGATGTAGTGACTAAAATTGAGAAAGGAATGCTGAGATGGTTTGGCAATGTCGAGAGAATGAATGAAGAACGATTGACGAAAAAAGCATATAAGGCGAGTGTGAATGGAAGTGTAGGAAGGGGAGGACCTGGGCGGACGTTTCAAGACCAAATCAGGGACGAAAAAAGGCCAGGTCAAAAGTACCCTGAATCGAAGAGAATGTATGAAGGGAATAATGAAAGTGGACGAAGCGAAACAAGTATGTAAGGATCGTAGCAAGTGGAAAGAAGTGGTCTCTGCCTACCCCTACGGGAAAGAGGCGTGATTATATGTATGTATGTATGTTCTGCAGTGAACTTAATTGAGCCAGTATGATGATTGATGCCTTCAATGAGATCAATATCAGGGCTTTGAGCGACTACACTCATTAGTTTGGTAACAAGGGTTGATGGAAAATTGCAATGAAGTTATTACAGTTCATACTGATTACGATTAAAAATGATCTGATTTAATATATTTGGTATTACAACCACAGGGGAAGGGAGTAGACAACAGAGGCGAAGTAGATAGCAGGCAGCTAGTTCTCTGGACTTCCATTTCAATTCCGAGAGTCACGATAGGTTGGGTGATTGAAATTCGAGTCAAGTGACCCGAGTTCGATATCCAAGACTCATACCGATGGTTTTTTTTTCGAAACTTATGTACGATATATATCGTTGGCTTGGACGTGGAGACGGTGTAGCGCTCACAACCTGTCACGTAGTCAAGTAGCTTCGGTGGAAGGTGGTGGGAATTGGGAATGGCTTGAAGTAATTTTTTATTGTATATTATAATCCATCCATTTGTATTTGCAGGATTTACAACGTCCACAGACCTAATGGTCCACGAGACCTGCCACAACAAGAGCGTCTGCTACGCCTGCTCCGCAAAGTTCGACACTTTCGAACAGCTGACGTCTCACAGTCGCCGCTGTATAGCCATCGCTAAGAAAGAATTGTTAAAGCCCAAGACTCTGGAGGATGTAAAAAGGTTAGCAATGTACCCGAGTGCCTAATAACAAACTAAATAGTATATGTATTTTTTTTTGAGATTAATGCTAACAACAAACTAATACTACTATTATATCGTTGGCTTGGACTTGAAGTCGGCGACAGGCTCACCACCTGATATGTTGTCCCAAAAAAATTTTCTAGTGGAATGTGGGTCGAAAGGATTTAATTTTTGAGACCTCTGTCTACACCTGTTGTGAATAATGCGACCGCCTCGTTCCGTGGGTGTCGTAAGAGGTGAATAAGGGATAAGCCTTGAAAATGCAATTGGCCACCGACAGAGCGCGGCATAACCGCCTCGAAAAATACCAGACCGAAATCCAGACCGGTGATGGGCAGCAGCGTGTAAAGTGCAAGATGTCTGGTTTTGTGATCGCAAATACGCTTGCGCCCGTGGCGATTACGATTGACCCTCCCGCCTAGCGACCTCGTTGCCAATAATGTCACTTGTGTACATTTTTCCCCAATGGATATAAATTATTTGTGCAATATGGTCGTTCCAATTTTTTTTTAACAAATATTTACATAGATATGGAAAACATGACACATTGCTCTGATCCCAAAGAACACCCTGGCCTGTGAAAATGTGGGATATAAGAATATAAGTATTTTCTACATTGAACCGACCAGGAATCGAACCCGGGACTTCAGAGTTGGCGACGCTATGAAAACACACCCAGATCTTGATATAGATCATATCATATCGTTGCCATTTTAGCGTGATCACTCCAGGGTTGACTTGGAAAGTATGTCACAAGGCATACAGTTCTTTGCAAAAGTCGAAATAAATAGAATACTTCATAAAATAATATTGTAATCTCTCTATTTTGGTCAAAATTTTTAATTGAAATATGTCTTTTTTTACAAGTGAAATATAGTATATAATTTTTTTTATTTATCTCGATAGATGTCATCCCGTCGAAAATTTGTTTTCTTACGAAAAAAAAAAATAATTATTATTTTATCATGTTCCAGAAGCAAAATTGTTGATCGAAATAGAAGAAGAAAAAATAACAGATAATTAAGAACTGTAATTATTAATGTTTTTATTATATAATTAAATTGTAGTTTTTTTTCGCACACACGTCATCTAGCCCCAAAGGAATTCTCCTTCCTGTCTTGGTAACAGGATTGTGAAGGATATTGTGCTATTAAATGATTTCTTGTATTTACGAGAATGCTAAATACATAATAAATATTTACGACTACGACCCGATAGCCTAGTTGGTAGTGACCTTGCTTTATAAGCTAAGGGTTGCGACTTCAAATCCCACTAGGGGTAAACATTTGTGTTATGTATTTGAATGTTTGCACTCGAGTGACAAATGTTTATATGTTTGTTTAAATAGTTATCTATGTAAGTCTATGTAGGTGTATTTTACCGTAGGCTTAGGCACGAAGACGGCGATAGGCTCACCGCCTGTCGTATTGTCCCAAATAAGCATCGTCGAAAAATGGGTCGAAAGGAATAAATTGTCTAGACTCTCACTACCCCTGTACGAGAAAGGCGTTAAGATTTTATCGCGTTATTTAGTTCTTAAATTTCCCTATCGTAGTCCCTCTTATGACCAAAGATGCAGTAAAGCAATCGAATTGTCGGGAAAAAGACCGGTGACGGTCTCCTTCGTCAAAGGTGCGGAGTTAATCGACTTGCCAAGCTTGGCGATTATGGCTTATTACGTAGAAGGTTTATGTGCTACAGGACATTCTTTATAAGAGTAACGCCGGATAACACTACTAGTATTCCTGTAACCACTCTAACTAAGCCGCGATGCCGTTTTTTTTATATATAAATTACTTTTATCGCCAGTTGTAGAATCATTACCATAGATTATTAAATTAAAGGGAAAAAAATGTTTATATATAACATAAACTATGTGCTTTAAAATCAATAAAAAAATTATTTATATTTATACTACATATCTATAGATTAATCGTTTTCTTGATTGTATTTTTAGACAGGTCCCATATAGTGCTATAGATTAGTTCAACGTATGAACAAAATGCCTTATTTTCAGGACACTAAGTCAAAACTATAAACAAGTAGATGGTTTGGACATTCGACCGAAAGAATTAAAATGTTCAATATGCAACGCAGAGTTTGTTGACAAATATTACTTCAAAATTCACAAAGAGACTCATCTGTCAGTGAGTGGTGAACAAGTGAACTGTAAAGGAATAAAAATAGATATTGGTCTTGATCGGAGCAAAGAATAGTGACGCTTAGTCGAGTTATGTGTAAAAGAAACTTAATAAATAGTGCTGGAAGTGTCAAAGAGGCTCTCGAACAATTTTTTTTAATGAAATGGAAAGTTAGTACATTTTACTTTTGATTGATTACACAAACATATTTAAAGTTGATCCAGTTTTAGGAAATCCATTGTTTCACACATCCATTGTGAATTGTGGAAATGCATTGTTCCAAATGCTACCAAATTTAAAGTTTAAAACTTTTTTTATGTTTTTATTTAATGACTTTTTTAAATTGTGATTTGCCAATAATGAAGATACGCCGTATTAACTTAAATTGTTCACGAAATACATTTATTAGAATTCTCTGCGGACCAAATTCGTTTATGCAGTTTGGTATGACAACAGTTTGGTCGTCTAATAGAGCGGGATATTACAATATTATTTATGCGTGCTAGTGTGTCCCTTTTTATATACATATAAGAGTTGACATATCTGTATAACCTAAAGTATCTTCAGTGAGCAAATTTTAAATTATCTTTAAATCGTTTTATCCTGTATACCGATGAAATTTTAATGAAACTTAAAGAGGCTGCTTTAATTCATGCCGGTAAGTTGAATCTTTACACCAAATATTTCGGCGTTCGAAGTGTCATTAAAAATATTGTACCGAAATAAAATGCGTTTTTGTCGCACGGAATTTCAGTGAATTTTTGTAGCATTTGATATTATTCCCCTTTTAAATAATAATGAGATTATAACGTTACGCTTGTTGTTTTAAAGGTTATAATTTATACGTTTTGGCATTTATGTAGTTACTTATATTTAAATTATGATGAATTGCATTTTAAACTGTTTTTAATTTTGACAACAAATATTTAAATTTGTCTGTCGTAAAACTGTCGTTTTACTACGATTTTGACATTGAATTTTAATGATTTGAAAAAAGAATCTGGTTGCTTTTAAAGTAGTTATTGTCAACATATATTTGATTCCGTTGATTGCTCTGAAACTATCAAAATATTGAGTTCTTATTAATTACTGTTGATATTTGAAATAATTAAAGTATTGAATTCATCAATAATACGTATGGTTAAATAATAACCTTGTTTATAAAAAACTTGGTTTCATCTTCACGCATTTTCTCAATACTGAGGTAGACAGAGTAAATCCTTTTGACCCAATCCGAAGCTTATTTGTGACAAAGTGATTGGTGGTGAGCCTATCGTGATCTTAGACCCGATTCAACCGAACTTGAATAGTAAATAAATAATAAATATCTTCACGCAATTCCCAATACATGGGTAGACAGAGGTCTAGTCTAGACAATTAAATCCCTTCGCCCCACCTTCCACCAAAGATATTTTCGGGACAACGTGACAGGTGGTGAGGCCGTCGCCGTTTTTATGTCCAAGCCAACGATATACGTACATAAGTTTTTGGAAAACCCATTGGTACGAGCCTGCCACCTGGGGATCGAACTCGAGTCTCACGACTCGAAATTCCGACCTCCCAACCACTCGGCTATCGTGAATAGTGTTATCTGAGAATAAATAGCTAGTTACACTGGAATAAAGAAAATTTCCATTTTACTAAATACTTATCCAGGTATAAGTTTACTAAACGAGAATAATAATACCTCCGATTTCGGGCGTACGGCATAGTAATACCGGTATTATTCCAATATGGCGGACAATAGCTGACTACAACACGAGTATGTTTGATATGACAGATAATGCGACCAAATTCGGTTGGCATCCTTATTCTAGTTGTTACAGCTGAAGTGCCACGTACCACTTTAGTCGTATTAAACTTACATAATTAAATCTAGGATAAAGTTATACTAAGAATATCTTAAACTTGGACTTCTTTGGTAAAATGAACGCAAAGCTTTCAATAGATTAAATATAAGAGTAACAATATTCTAAGATTAGTTGTCATCGTTGGGTAAGATTGGGCCTTAGTGTCTAAGCCAACTGTACAATACGGTTACTTCCCTCTACTAGCCATTTATTTTCGAAGGCAAGGTAACAAACAACGGCGGGCTATCGGGCCGCCTTTATACATAATATGCCAATTCTGTTACTAAAATAACCTGAATCGTCGAAACAATCATCATCGTTAACCGTAAAAATCAGGTTCAATGCATTAGGGACATTGTGACTGGTGGTGAATTTGTCTCCATTTTAGGGTATATAACAGAAGTTGTATATAAATTTCGAAAATGGTCATCAGTTCCTTAAGCATTGAACTCGAGTCTACGCATTCACCCTCTCGCTGGCAACAACTCTGCAATCTCATAGCCAATTTTTATATGCGATTATTTGTGTAATGAACGTTTTTAACCGAGACATGGTTGTTTAAACGTATGTATGTTTATATATGTATGTCTTTAAATATATAACTATGCAGTTTTAGCTTAAGTATCTTATCACCGTAGTTACCAAGGCAACGGGAATCCTAGTTTGGGGCTGATATTAAATGTGTTTTGCTAAGTATTCTGTTCGTGGTTTTTACCTAAGATGCGTATACATACACAGTGATTTCTGTGGTCCTGTAAAATGTGATTAATGTTGATGTGTATATATCTACGTATACACGATAACCGAGTGGATGGGTGATCTTAATCCGAATCGGGAGACTCGAGTTCGATCTCCAGCAAGAAGGAAAAGTATCGTACAACATTCCTATTTTCCCCACACGCGATTTTACTATAAGACAACTAAGTGAATACAGATACACTCAATGGTACAATTGTTAGCTAGAACACGAAGACAGCTGACCAGTTGTAACGTAGTTCCAAATAATCTCCATTAAAATGTGGGTAAAAATACTAAATTGTCTACCTTTGACTAATCCAGTATTGGGAAATACGTGAAGATATGAAAAATAACTACGTAGTAGGTACAAGACGCGGTAAGTAAAGTGAGGTTAGATCACGTGGCTGAATATTTCATCGTAATCATTGATTGAATTCGGGACATCGAAGCTTTACCAATTTGTTCAAGGTCATTAATTATGTAGCATTTCACTACTTATAAGCTTCGATTCTGTTTTGATTATAACTCGGTAAATTTATTAATTTTATGAAAAGACTGAATATTTTATCAGTAAAGTCTGCACATGAATTAGGTAATTAATTCCAGAAGTGTATCCAAAAGAACACAGAAAATAATGTTAATTCTTTGAATTGGAAAATTTCAACAAAACTCAAGCTTACCCATAGACAAATATTATGCATTTCAGAATAAGTACTTCCATAATCTCTCCAAGATTTTTTTTAACTTATTGTGATTAAATAACTGCCAATAAACAAGAAATGTTTATGATCTAAAAAAAGTTTGTATATTGGAATACTGATGTGAAATCTCCATCAATCTCGCCAATTTATATCTGGTTGTTGAAATACTTCATTTCGGTTTTGTAAATAGAGCAATGTAATTGTTAATGCACATGTAAATATTTTGTGAACTGTTTTAAGGATGTAATGCATTGTGATTTATCGAATAATGAATATGTTGAAATATACGACTGTATTTTGCAGCAGAATACATATTAGTTTAATTTGATTTCCTTTTAATCTTTACACAATTTCCAACATTGGGGTAGGAGGAGGACCAAACCATGAAGTCCGTTCTATTCACTTTTCACCGAAGTTTATTTAAATCATGGTAACAGGTGGTGAGTATAACGTCAATCATAATTTCTGAGTTGTCAGTGGTGTCGGTAGCCCGGTATGTATTGACTAAATGTCATGTAAATGAAAATTAGTATTGCCAGGCGATATCGGCATAAGAACACTATAAACTATTTATTTCATATGGTCATAAGAGGCGCCTGGGGAAAAAGTTTAGAACTCGAATAATATCAGATGCGGGTCATCATCATGTCTAGAAATAGTCACCATCTAAGCCTATATAGCTGTAATATACGCTTATATGGTGATATATATATATATATATATATATATATATATATATATATATATATATATATATATATATATATATATATATATATATATATATATATATATATATATATATATATATATATATATATATATATATCTTTATTGCTGTAGTGTTATGAGCATCTAAGGGGCGATGTATCTGGTGACGATTCGCCATGCGTGGCGATTATGTTAAAGCCTTAAGATAGAGGCCTATCCTGTATTAAACTTTTATGGTAGGTACGTTAAATAACATTGTTGCCGATCCTTGTTATGCTAAAGTTCGCAAGATTTCGTTGTGGACTAGTTATATCTCGTAAATAGTTACCATGCAAAGGTAAGGTAGTCATCTGATCGCTACATTTTGACAGACTGATACTTTTATGTAGAAACGCTACGTGAACAATTACGTAAAACTTACGTGTTAAAGTTGGCCGTGTGTTATTGGCGGAAGCATAAGACCTACACTCTTGCCGTAGGTGTAAGAGGTGACTAAGAGAAAACCCTTGGATAATGTTACAGCAACCGTACGATGGGATAAACATATTGATAAATACCAAATTAAATAAAAAGATCGTTGATGTACAGCAAAACAGGGTCTTAAGTGTGTATTGTATGGTACTGCGATTTCCAATCCGCTTATCAGCGATGAGATACCCGTCTTTCAGGAGTACTTTTAGAGGCCGATATATAGATATATGTATATAGGAGTATACAGGAGATAAAATGAAACAAACATAAAACAAATTTTAAATGTATTTTTAATACAACAAACAGTGCATGACTAAGTCAAAATCACAAATGATTATTCTATTGTGCTTACACCCTGTTTCAAAGTTTTCGAAAGACACCACAGGACTGCAAACAAAATGGGCGCTAAAAATAGAAAATGGTGAAAGTCGAATAGGTTACGTGTGAGTTACAATTTAAAACAATAAAAATAATACTGTAATATAAGTTTAACGATTATATAAATTTTCATTTACACATTTATCTTTAACCCTAAAGAACTTAATAAAAGAAAAATATTTACATGGATAAAGTCTAGTATTGCAATGTTTCATAGAATAATGGGAAAACCATTTTTGTCTAATTTTAATAAACTAAAGCATTGAAGGTAGGAATGTTTCAATTAAAACCAATGTTATGGCGAAAATTTATAAAACATTTCTAATCATTGCATAAATGTATATATTTCATCAGAACATAATAACATTATAATCGTTTTTAAAAAGCCGTTTACTGCTAATAACACCAAAGATTTAAGGAAATCTAAACTTTCGTGAGTGAAGGTAATTATAAAACTGTTTAGTTCCTATTCAGCTCGTTCAAAATGCGCAATATGTATAGAAACAGATTGATTATGTCCATATAGAGGTTAATAGTTGCAAGAATGTACTCTTCGGGAGAGAGTGTGGTCATCATCTGTTGAGTGTCGAAGATAAGGAAGAGGCTGAAGAATATGGCTCCGGTGAAAGAAAGGGCAACCTCGAATGCCGAGCTCTGGATGAAGATTTGGAGCAAGCCGCCAATGATCAGTACGCTGAGTCCCGCTACAAGGCTGTACGGAAAAAATAACATTTATTTATATGGAGGTATGTAAGGTTCGTGACACTTGGCGAACTATTCTTTCTGGCTACCCCGTCGGATTATACGCGAGTATAATTGTTTAAGGAAAACATACATCAATAAGACATACATCGGAACTTAATATGCATAGTTAAATGTTTTAAATTTCGTAGTCGGCCCTTCTGATTCGGTTCAAGAAAAGTTAAAAAACTTCAAGAGATTTGATCATTCGGAAATCTCCCAAGTTTTCATTACTTAACCTTTAAGATTTACATAACGGTCGTGTTGCCGAGACTGCTACGCAGGATTGAGGATTTGAATCAATCATCCACCCTACAGCCCGGATCTAGTCCCTTGTGATTACTTTTAGTTCCATAATCCCAAGAGAGATAATATTTCTACCGATGATAAATAGATAAGCATTTTTCCGCGAGATGACGGGTTTAATGCGGCAATTGATGAAATTTGTTTAAAGGGTATTGTATGTCTCTTTCTCAATCAATTATGTGTATTGAGATGAGGAGGATGGAGGGAGGACTTTGAAAAATAAATTTTATTCCAAATTTTTTGCTTATTTTTTTCTGCCTATACCGAGAATACATTGACCGCCCCTCGTATACATATTTTATAAAATGGAAGATACACAAATCAACTTACCCATATCCAATGAAAGAGAAATCGCGTTTAGTGTTGAGCGTATACAGAGTGAGCGAGAAAACAACAGTGAAGGTGAGAGCGAGCGCCTGTAGTACTACAAACGTATCGTAGAACGAGACGATCACGCCCACTGTGTACGCTTGCACTGCAGTCTGGAAATGTAAATGTTGTCTATGAAGTTGTTTTTAATAAATAAATAATTTAACAGTGGTAGAGCCACGCATCAGCTTTTGTTGTTGCATGAATGGGCCGGCTCGACTGGGAAAGTGCCACGACCTAACAGAATACCGACGTTAAGTAGAAGTCTAACAAACTTCTGCGTTTCGTCTGGTGAGTGCAGGTAACCGGAGGCCCACACACCCCCCTACCCCAACTCTGGGGGAGGGGGGCACCCTAAGGCCGGCAACGCATCTGCTATGCCTCTGGTATTGCTGGGTTCATGTTCATCTCTGGTGTTCATGGGCGGCGGTAATCACTTACCATCACGTGAGCCACCTGCTCGTTTGCCTCCCTCTTCTATAAAAAAAAAAAACATAGACAGGGACAACATCAAAAATTTGCTCTGATCAAAAGTAGCTGAAGCACTTGTATTATGTAATTAGAAACAACGAAGGCATAACAAGGACCATGTCCAGAGAAAATGTAGAAAAAGTGGTTTTAGACATTGACCCGACCGGGAATCGAATGCGGGATCTCAGAGCCGGCGACACCCTGTAAACCTGTGTGTACGCCACTCTTCCAAGTCGGTCGTCTTGAGTCATGAAAAATTCGCCATTTACTTCATTCCGTCCGTTCGCCCGCTCAGTTTGTTTCTTATTGGCGAAGGCTTAATACGCATCATCATGGGGAGACAGATGAAAATTGTTCGAAATTTTACAACAAAGATAGAAGAAAGCTTGCACGCAAACAACGAAGCATTGTGCGAGCCCTGTCCGAGTTGCTTTAAAGAGGCGCAGTAAATAATTGCAGTAACTGCACGAGTGCAGCGCTCGAACAGCAAGCGAGCTTGTCGCTGGTTGCGCATTCGCGGCAATGCCCAGATTTGGACTCACCCAAAGATTTATTAAATAAATAATAGTTAAAAAAAAAAAAAAAAAAAAAAAAAAAAAAAAAAAAAAAAAAAAAAAAAAAAAAAAAAAAAAAAAAAAAAAAAAAAACATAGACAGGGACAACATCAAAAATTTGCTCTGATCAAAAGTAGCTGAAGCACTTGTATTATGTAATTAGAAACAACGAAGGCATAACAAGGACCATGTCCAGAGAAAATGTAGAAAAAGTGGTTTTAGACATTGACCCGACCGGGAATCGAATGCGGGATCTCAGAGCCGGCGACACCCTGTAAACCTGTGTACGCCACTCTTCCAAGTCGGTCGTCTTGAGTCATGAAAAATTCGCCATTTACTTCATTCCGTCCGTTCGCCCGCTCAGTTTGTTTCGCGAAGGCGGACAAACGGACAAACGGAGGTTTGGCGAAGGCCTAATACGCATCATCATGGGGAGACAGATGAAAATTGTTCGAAATTTTACAACAAAGATAGAAGAAAGCTTGCACGCAAACAACGAAGCATTGTGTGAGCCCTGTCCGAGTTGCTTTAAAGAGGCGCAGTAAATAATTGCAGTAACTGCACGAGTGCAGCGCTCGAACAGCAAGCGAGCTTGTCGCTGGTTGCGCATTCGCGGCAATGCCCAGATTTGGACTCACCCAAAGATTTATTAAATAAATAATAGTTTTAAAAAAAAAACGCTTTTTATAGAAAACCGAACTAAAAATAGAAAATAAACTTTAATAAATTTAAATTAAGAATAGCGTTAAAAATTTCAATAAATATAAATTAATAAAAGTGTGACTAATAAAAATTATTTTATTTTAAAAAGGCGTGGGGTGCTTTTTTATGTATTATCAAAATGATAATCACTCTACTCATATCTGTCAATAAAATATAACTATTGACACCATGCACCCCACGCTTTTTTCTAAATAAAATATTTTTTTTACTCACCATGTTATTAATTTATATTTAATGAAATTTTTAACACTATTCTTAATTAAAATTTATTAAAAAAAAAAAACTAAAAAATAGTTTTTAAATCTAAAATTTTAGTTTTTTTCAGGGGCTAGGTGACAGGTGATGTCAGCTTAATTATTATAGAACGTCTTCTATGATAATTTACCTGAACATTGAACCTCATTCTCTACAATATTAAGATTAATTATTTTTTAAGGGAAAAATAAGACTCAAGATAACATTGTAAACATTAATGCCTATTCATTAATTTTTAGACTAGTTTTATAGTTATTACGTTGCTAAAATTGTTGATTCTATAGCTTTTATTTATGGATCAAACAAACTTACTTGTAAGTGAAGTTCTACCATTATTTTACGAGCGTTTCGTCCAAAGAGTTTAGTAACCTAGAAAAATGTTTTCAATAAAATAGACATTTGCATAATGTGGAATCATGTGATACCACTTGTACTTCGACATGGGGCTAAGATGGGCTGCTACTTACCCTTAGGCAATATGTTAGTACCCTCATTAGTAACTTCGGGGACAAGGTATTAAAATCCATTTATTGCATAATTATTATTGTATGCAACAAATAAATAATAAATATAATAAATAATAAAAGTTAATACTTACTTTCTGGATTTACCTAATAATATTTACAATGTTTATAAAAACAAAAAACCCTGTAATAGCGCGATAAATAATTGAAAAAAAAAGACATCAGAGATCATAAAGGTACATGTCACCTACGGAAAACTATAGTAATTCATGGGTTCAATGGGTGTTTATTTAAACCTCTAAAACTACTTATTTCTTAATTATAATAAGAAATGTTGCCTGCAGTATACTGTTAAGGAAATGAAGGCAGTATGAGGAAAAATACTTACGAATGCGGCAAGGAGGTAAAAGTTGGCGGGTGAATCGCGACGCTTGGCAATCAGCGCAAACAACGTAACCAAACTCAGGATAAATGCGATGAATACCATCCAGTCACTGGAAACAAAACAGACATGTTTAATTTAAAAAAAACCCCTTACTGCCTTTATTCTAATATTTATACGTTTAAATGTAAAAAGTTAGTAAGAGGAAACAAAAAGAGTCATGTTTCAATATAAAAAAACGTTAATGCTGAATTTATATAAAAAAAAAAAAACACAGACAGGACAATATCAAAATTTGTTTGATCTAAAAGTATTAGCTTAATTTGTATTATGTAATTGAAACAACGAAGGGCACAAGGACTATGTCCAGAGAAATGTAGAAAAGGGACAGACATTGACCCGACCAAATCGAATGCGGGATCTTGTGAGCCGGCGACACCCTGTAAACCTGTGTGTACGCCACTCTTCCAAGTCGGTCGTCTTGAGTCATGAAAAATTCGCCATTTACTTCATTCGTCCGTTCGCCCGCTCAGTTTGTTTCGCGAAGGCGGACAAACGGACAAACGGAGACTAAGGAAGGTCAATACGCATCATCATGGGGAGACAGATGAAAATTGTTCGAAATTTTACAACAAAGATAGAAGAAAGCTTGCACGCAACAACGAAGCATTGCGCGAGCTCCCGTCTCGAGTTGCTTTAAAGAGGTAAGCGTAAATAATTGCAGTAACTGCACGAGTGCAGCGCTCGAACAGCAAGCGAGCTTGTCGCTGGTTGCGCATTCGCGGCAATGCCTCAGATTTGGACTCACCCAAAGATTTATTAAATAAATAATAAATATAATAAATAATAAATATAATAAATAATAAATATAATAAATAATAAATATAATAAATAATAAATATAATAAATAATAAATATAATAAATAATAAATATAATTATCAGTAAAATTAATAAAATTATTTTATTTTAAAAAGGCGTGGGGTGCTTTTTAATGTATTATCAAAATGATAATCACTCTACTCATATCTGTCAATAAAATATAACTATTGACACCATGCACCCCACGCTTTTTTTCTAAATAAAATATTTTTTACTCACCATGTTATTAATTTATATTTAATGAAATTTTACACTATTCTTAATTGTAATGATAAAAAAAAAACTAAAAATAGTTTTAAATCTAAAATTTCAGTTTTTTTCAGGGGCTAGGTGACAGGTGATGTCAGCTTAATTATTATAGAACGTCTTCTATGATAATTTACCTGAACATTGAACCTCATTCTCTACAATATTAAGATTAATTATTTTTTAAGGGAAAAATAATACTCACGATAACATTGTAAACATTAATGCCTATTCATTAATTTTTAGACTAGTTTTATAGTTATTACGTTGCTAAAATTGTTGATTCTATAGCTTTTATTTATGGATCAAACAAACTTACTTGTAAGTGAAGTTCTACCATTATTTTACGAGCGTTTCGTCCAAAGAGTTTAGTAACCTAGAAAAATGTTTTCAATAAAATAGACATTTGCATAATGTGGAATCATGTGATACCACTTGTACTTCGACATGGGGCTAAGATGGGCTGCTACTTACCCTTAGGCAATATGTTAGTACCCTCATTAGTAACTTCGGGGACAAGGTATTAAAATCCATTTATTGCATAATTATTATTGTATGCAACAAATAAATAATAAATAAAAATTTAATACTTACTTTCTGGATTTACCTAATAATATTTACAATGTTTATAAAAACAAAAAACCCTGTAATAGCGCGATAAATAATTGAAAAAAAAAAGACATCAGAGATCATAAAGGTACATGTCACCTACGGAAAACTATAGTAATTCATGGGTTCAATGGGTGTTTATTTAAACCTCTAAAACTACTTATTTCTTAATTATAATAAGAAATGTTGCCTGCAGTATACTGTTAAGGAAATGAAGGCAGTATGAGGAAAAATACTTACGAATGCGGCAAGGAGGTAAAAGTTGGCGGGTGAATCGCGACGCTTGGCAATCAGCGCGAACAACGTAACCAAACTCAGGATAAATGCGATGAATACCATCCAGTCACTGGAAACAAAACAGACATGTTTAATTTAAAAAAAACCCCTTACTGCCTTTATTCTAATATTTATACATTTAAATGTAAAAAGTTAGTAAGAGGAAACAAAAAGAGTCATGTTTCAATATAAAAAAAACGTTAATGCTGAATTTATATAAAAAAAATGCAAAAAGTTAGTCACAATAGTCAATTGGTTGAGTGATCGGAAATCAAGTAATGAGATCTGATCACACATAAAAAGATGTGAGGATGAGAAGTATCAGTTTTATAGAGAGCCAATCTGCTCTCCATGGCTAATAACTGCCATTTGCCAAAGCTTGCTACAGGCCTGACAACTTGGCACCCAACTCTGTAATGCTTTTTTAAAATATTTTATGAGATGCATGTCTGTCACAACTTGTTGTTGCCTTTATGGGGATGAGTGAACCTCAAGTATTATTTTTTAAATAAATAGGGACAACATCATGTACATTGGTCCAATCCCAAAGTAAGTAGCAAATGTGTTAAGAAATCAGAAACAAAAATGTACCATAAACACTCCTAACTGGGAAAATATAGAATAAGTGGTTTTCAACATTGGCTCTTCTGGGAATCAAGCCCAGGAGCTGGCAACAAACTCTAAATGAAGAAAGAAAATAATAAAACCAGGTTGCATTGCTCTAACAGGGAAATCATCAAAGGCTTCCTAATTATAAATAAAGAGATTCTTGAATTTTTTGATGCAAATGCACCATGCAAAAATAAGAAAAAAATAGAACAATTGGTTCCAAATTAATGACAGGTAAGCTGTGTACTTACTTTTGATGTATGAAAGCCTGAACAGGCTTTACAAGCAGAAAGACAGCTGCGATAGCCACTGTGGCCAGTAGTTGTATAGTTAGTAGTCCATACACTTTTCGAACAAATCCCAAGCGTATTTCCTTATCAGCATTGAGAACATTGTTGCGGTAGGCAAAATCATCCTGCAAATATTAATAATTTGGTTCGAATTTTAGCAAATTCAAATTAAGTTTAATAATTTCATTAATAAAGTCACGATAGCTGAGTGGTTGGGTGGTCGGAATTTCGAGTCAATAGACCCGAGTTCGATCCCCAGTTGGTAGGCTCGTACCAATGGGTTTTTCAAAAACTTATGTATGAATATCGTTGGCTTGGACATAAAGACGGCGACGGAAGGTGGGTCAAAGGGACTTAATTGTCTAGACTTGACCTCTGTCTACCCCTGTATTGGGAATTGCGTGAAGATATTTATTTATTTATTTAATTTAATTAGTATGTAACATTAACAATATTATTTGAGCATACAACCTTTGTATGAGTCATTTCATAAAGGACTGGTTTCAGCTTCTTTTAGTTAAGAGTCTATTTTTATTTAGAGACAATAGCTGAGTGCTTGGATGACTAAAATTCCAGTCAAGAGAAGTCAATCCCCAGGAGGTAAGAGTGTACCAATGACATTTTCAAAACTAATGTATGATTTATATTGTCAACTGGGACATAAAGATGGCAACAGGCTCTCCACCTGTCATGTGGTTCTAAAATAAGGACAAAATTGTTTAGACCTTTGGCTACCCCTGTATTGGGATATGAATGAAGCCTGGTTTCCGCTTTTTAATTTTTCAAGCAAAATAACCTTTTGAAGAGGCATGTATACAGTGAGCTGTATAAAGTTAGTTGAGTAAATATTTCATATCTGTCAGCAGATTAATGTGTATTTCGCCAAGAATAATCCAGAAGTTATATGGACAATTCGCAAATTTATGCTCTAAGATAAGAAGGTGATGTAGTGGCTATTAAAATGGAATGTCTCATACAAAACTCAGGACTGGTGTTGGCAACAGTTTTTTCAATAGTTTTCATTCTTTTCCTTATTCATTTTAATTATTATCATAATTTATAGGTCTATGAAAAAAGAGATGGTGAAATATTACACTGGCTTATCAGGGCAATTTTCTTTCGAAAGTAAGATGGCAGTTTGACAACTTTTTATAGATTTTTAAAATATTTGTTATTTAATTTTTTCGTGTATTTAGGTTTATTTCTATTGAGGACAAATTATTTGACTCTCCGTTTAGTTTTATTTTATTATAATTTTAATAAAATAATTAGAATATGGTTAGCATTGAGTAGTAAACAATATCATATTGTTGATAAAACTTGAAGGTCAGCTGACGCATTTCACTATGTCTAAACTACCATAAATAATTTCTCACCTCTAAGGATTCTTTCCCACCAAGTTCACAATCTTCTTGTGCGTACATCAAAGGTATTGCAGCCATGGTTTGATAGATATATAGAACTCAATATTTTCTGTTTTGTTTCTTCGTAGAATTCGTTTCGTATTGTATACGTGACATAGAGTGACAGTCTGTTATTTTTACTATTCGTTCGAGATAGCAGGTAAGGAAACTAAGCCATACAGCCACAGTCACAGTGTTGCTGTAAAAAAAAATATCTTTACGCAATTCCCAATACAGGGTTAGATACAGGTCTAGTCTAGACAATTAAGTCCTTTCGACCCACCTTCCACCCAAGATATTTTTGGGGCAACGTGATAGGTGGCGAGCCCGTCGCCGTCTTTATGTCCAAGCCAACGATATAATTCGTACATAACTTTTTGAAAAACCCATTGGTACGGGCCTACCACCCCGGAATCGAACTCGGGTCTCTCGACTCGAAATTCCGACCACCCAACCACACACTATCGTGACTTTGTTGTTCTTATTATTCGCTCGAGGGAGCAGGCAGAGGAACTAAGCCATACAGCCTTAGTGTATTTCAGTAGAAATTTCAGTTTATTTCAAAACTTAATGTGTCATTGCTTACAAACCTAGTTAGTAAGTTTCGTTAAGTGCTATCAATAAAAAAATATCATTAAAGTGATTTGACAGATAGATCTTTCACGCATTTCCCAATACAGAGGTCTA
Organism: Sericinus montela; assembly: GCA_029286605.1. Lineage (NCBI taxonomy): Eukaryota > Metazoa > Arthropoda > Insecta > Lepidoptera > Papilionidae > Sericinus > Sericinus montela. The sequence goes on from JAGSMR010000070.1 coordinate 3,116,626, forward strand.
GTTGAGACAATGAAGTCCCTTTGACCCGCTTTGTGATGAGCCCGTCGTCGTCTTTATCTCCAAGCTAACCATATAATTCGTACATAAGTTTTTGAAAAACCCATTGGTACGAGCCTCCCACCTGTGGATCGAACTCGGCTCTCTTGACTCGAAATTCCGCCCACCCAACCACTCGGCTATCCTGACTTTTTACTAATATTAATAATATTATATAATTATATTATAACAAATATATCTTAGCTAAAAGTTCTATAGCATATAAACCACATTGCTATCTTTGTGAGATCACTCAGAGTGCAAGAAAACAGATCAAGCTCTTCGGCAATGAGCTTATCTCATTGCCGAATAATCTCTTTAAAGAGATTACAGCATACGTTAATGTATTAAACTGCAGGAGGTTGCTTCATTCCACCACTCTATCGATGTCTCTCTGTAGCTTCGCACAGTCGGCCTTTTCACCCACTGCTAAAGAGGGGGAGATGATCCGCAAATAACAAACATTTAGCGTCCTGACCACATTTGGTAAATCGTTTATCATGAAAATAAACTGCATAGGCCCCAGGTTGCTGTCCTGGCTTTCGCCGGTCGTTGTCAAATATAAATTTAAATAGGGTCAGATCTAAACCCTTTATATTCTACATATTGGTACCTACCTCTCGTATAACTTGCAAAAAACTGCAGTAAATGTGGAGTGAACCCAACTGCTGCCAGTTTTTTAAGCAAATCATCATTGTTCACTAAGTCGAATGCCGTACGAAAGTCGAAGTATGCTGCATCAGTCTGGACCCCAGAGTCAACTCGTGCGGCATTCTTCGTCGTCGTGCTTCGTGCCGGTCGGAACCCATGCTGAGCTTCAGATAGTGGAGCGCTTACCTGCTCGTAGATGTTTTTATGGATTACCGACTTTAAAACTTTTGCAGGAGCTGACAGTACGTCAACTGGCCTGTGTCCATCCAAATACCTTCCAAACCCGCCATTCAGTACTGGGTTGACTCGGGTTAACTTCCAGGTATCGGAAAACACCGCAGCTTTAAGGCATTCATTATCATATGTGTAATAACGGCTTTGCTAGCACTGACCGACGATCCTTCAATGAGATCACTAAGTACTGACTTAATATAATGTTTTATTGTAAACATGTGCTTATATATATATATATATATATATATATATATATATATATATATATATATATATATATATATATATATATATATATATATATATATATATATATATAACTTTCTAAGAACAAAAGAAATAACATCTTTTAAAAAATTATGTGAAAATGTGTGTGAATTATGTGTTATTTTAAGCGGTAATTACCATGTATAATATTGTCTATTGAGTGAGTATCACTAAATACTGACTTAATATAATGTTTTATTGTAAACATGTGCTTAGAAAGTTATATATATATATATATATATATATATGTATATATATATATATATATATATATATATATATATATATATATATATATATATATATAACTTTCTAAGAACAAAAGAAATAACATCTTTTAAAAAATTATGTGAAAATGTGTGTGAATTATGTGTTATTTTAAGCGGTAATTACCATGTATAATATTGTCTATTGAGTGCACAATATATACTGTAAAATAAAATAAATATCTTCACGAAATTGAATAAATTTTAAAATTTTACTGCAAAACGTAAAATGCAACGCAGGCCACGGAAAAATTTAAGATGTTTATTTACCTAGTGCAGTGTCTATGTGAGGAGCACAAATTTGGTTTAAGTGTTTTCAATCCGGAAATTTTAAAGTCAAAACAAAAGGGGTTTGTTTTTTTTTGGATAACGCTAGACCTCACACATCTTTAGTCACTCAGCAAAAATTAAGAGAGCTTGGCTGGGAGGTGTTAATGCATCCGCTGTGTAGTCTTGATCTTGCACCTTCAGATTTCCACCTTTTTCGAACTCTTCAGAATTCTTTAAGCAGTGTCAGGTTAACATCACAAGAGGACTGTCTGAGAAAACCAATTGTCGTGAAATTTTGATCAGAAGCCCCAAAATTTATATAGCAATGGATACATACTTTACTTTAATGTAAATAAATCATATTAAAAAAAAATGTTGTGAATTTTATTAAAAAATGCGAAGAAACTTTACCTATTAATATAGGCTTACTATACCTATTACATCTTACTTTCAAGCAGTGTTTTACAACTTTCTTTACCCACTTTACACCTTCTAAAATTCTTATAAATGAATAAATAAATGTCTTCACGCAATTCCCAATACAGGGGTGGGTAGACAGAGGTCTAGTCAAGACAATTAAGTCCCTTTGACCCACCTTCCACCGAAAATATTTTTGGGACAGCGTGACAGGTGGTGAGCCCGTCGCCGTCTTTATGTCCAAGCCAACGTATTATTTGTACATAAGTTTTTTTTTTAGAAATACCAGTTGTACGAGCCTGCCACCTGGGGATCGAACTCGGGTCTCTTGACTCGGAATTCCAACCACCCAACCACTCGGCTATCGTGCCTTTTTTTATGTACATAATATTTGAATAAAATAATTAAATTACCTCAATTATTTAAGAATTTGCTTTTTTCCTTAAATTTGGTCCCGAAATCTATCATTGCATTTAAATGGCCTGGATTGAAAGGGTTAAACTAGCGTTGAATACATTTTTAAAATGCCTCCCTGTGGGGTGTGGGTCCCACCTTGGGAAACATTGCTTTAAAGTGTCTACAAAGCCATTCCCAATACTGGGGTAGAATTAAGTCCTCTCAACCCACTTTGAAAGTGAAAGGTTGGTCGAACCGACATTTTTTGGAAAGTGTGATAGGTGGTAAGTCTGTCGTCTTTTTTATGTCCAAGTCATTGATATAAATTGCACGAGCATTCCTGCACTGCACGAGATATAAGTTACACGAGCATTCCTGCTGGGGATCGAATTCGGGTCTCCGAACTCTTATTCCGATCAACCAACCACTAGGTTATCGTGACTTCATCGGCAGAAGTCAACATAGCTGCGAAATAATAATCAAAGAAATATCAATGGTATTATTTCGGAAATGTGTGAAGTCCGCTAAACCGTACTAGGGGAGCGCGGTGGACCTTTCTCTGCTCTACTTTAGCAAAATAAATATTAGAAATTAAAATTTAGCTCGTCATGGCTGCTACTTTAATTTACTTTATCTACAAAAATATAACAGCTACTGAATGTTATAATAAAGTTTTGGTAAAATTTTGTATAAATAAGTAAATGTCATACCACATTTTAAGTAATGAAAAATATTTTACACATTGCTCAAACCAAATTCTAAAAATATAAAGAACAACCATGTATATAGATAAAATACAGTCACTATGTGGTGCTATAAAACACTCGAAAAGTCTGGAATTATAATTAAAAACAATACTAAATAAAACTCGATAAATATCCATAAACAATCCAAAAACATAAGTGTTGTATTCTCGTAAACAAGCCAGAAATCATTATTAACAAATACATTTATATTAAAAGAAGAATTTTTAGTACTAAAATTCAGTAGAGTACAATCATTTAAATTAAAACGTACCCTCCGCCTTGACTGAAATTGCTTCTTAAAACTCGATTGTCGCGGACTTGATGTCTTCAAGAGGAATTTAATTACACTTCCCGAGAAAATTTCTCCAATAAAGACGCCCGAGATAAAATTGGGTGTTTCGAAGCAGGTTAGGATAGCTTATTCTTTTGTGACAGTTTTGGTTCAAATGAATATAGTTTTAAATTTTAGAATTGTATTAGGCAAAAATAAAAAAAATGGCTATGGCAGATTCAGGTGGAGAGTTTTTATATATATATATATATATATATATATATATATATATATATATATATATATATATATATATATATATATAACTTTCTAAGAACAAAAGAAATAACATCTTTTAAAAATTATGTGAAAAATGTGTGTGAATTATGTGTTATTTTAAGCGGTAATTACCATGTATAATATTGTCTATTGAGTGCACAATATATACTGTAAAATAAAAATAAATATCTTCACGAAATTGAATAAATTTTAAAATTTTACTGCAAAAAACGTAAAAATGCAACGCAGGCCACGGAAAAAATTTAAGATGTTTATTTACCTAGTGCAGTGTCTATGTGAGGAGCACAAATTTGGTTTAAGTGTTTTCAATCCGGAAATTTTAAAGTCAAAACAAAAGGGGTTTGTTTTTTTTTGGATAACGCTAGACCTCACACATCTTTAGTCACTCAGCAAAAATTAAGAGAGCTTGGCTGGGAGGTGTTAATGCATCCGCTGTGTAGTCTTGATCTTGCACCTTCAGATTTCCACCTTTTTCGAACTCTTCAGAATTCTTTAAGCAGTGTCAGGTTAACATCACGAGAGGACTGACTGAGAAAACCAATTGTCGTGAAATTTTGATCAGAAGCCCCAAAATTTATATAGCAATGGGATCATGTCCCTACCAACAATATATATACATACTTTACTTTAATGTAAATAAATCATATTAAAAAAAATGTTGTGAATTTTATTAAAAAATGCGAAGAAACTTTACCTATTAATATAAGCTTACTATACCTATTACATCTTACTTTCAAGCAGTGTTTTACAACTTTCTTTACCACTTTACACCTTCTAAAATTCTTATAAATGAATAAATAAATGTCTTCACGCAATTCCCAATACAGGGGTGGGTAGACAGAGGTCTAGTCAAGACAATTAAGTCCCTTTGACCCACCTTCCACCGAAAATATTTTTGGGACAGCGTGACAGGTGGTGAGCCCGTCGCCGTCTTTATGTCCAAGCCAACGTATTATTTGTATATAAGTTTTTTTTTTAGAAATACCAGTTGTACGAGCCTGCCACCCGGGGATCGAACTCTGGTCTCTTGACTCGGAATTCCGACCACCCAACCACTCGGCTATCGTGCCTTTTTTTATGTACATAATATTTGAATAAAATAATTAAATTACCTTAATTATTTAAGAATTTGCTTTTTTCCTTAAATTTGGTCCCGAAATCTATCATTGCATTTAAATGGCCTGGATTGAAAGGGTTAAACTAGCGTTGAGTACATTTTTAAAATGCTCCCTGTGGGCTTTACCTATTAATATAGGCTTACTATACCTATTACATCTTACTTTCAAGGAGTGTTTTACAACTTTCTTTACCCACTTTACACCTTCTAAAATTCTTATAAATGAATAAATAAATGTCTTCACGCAATTCCCAATACAGGGGTGGGTAGACAGAGGTCTAGTCAAGACAATTAAGTCCCTTTGACCCACCTTCCACCGAAAATATTTTTGGGACAGCGTGACAGGTGGTGAGCCCGTCGCCGTCTTTATGTTCAAGCCAACGTATTATTTGTACATAAGTTTTTTTTAGAAATACCAGTTGTACGAGCCTGCCACCTGGGGATCGAACTCGGGTCTCTTGAATCGGAATTCCGACCACCCAACCACTCGGCTATCGTGCCTTTTTTTATGTACATAATATTTGAATAAAATAATTAAATTACCTCAATTATTTAAGAATTTGCTTTTTCCTTAAATTTGGTTCCGAAATCTATCATTGCATTTAAATGGCCTGGATTGAAAGGGTTAAACTTTGAAAGCGTTGAATACATTTTAAAATGCCTCCCTGTGGGTGTGGGTCCCACCTGGGAAACATTGCTTTAAAGTGTCTACAAAGCCATTCCCAATACTGGGGTAGAATTAAGTCCTCTCAACCCACTTTGAAAGTGAAAGGTTGGTCGAACCGACATTTTTGGAAAGTGTGATAAGTGGTAAGTCTGTCGTCTTTATGTCCAAGTCATTGATATAAATTGCACGAGCATTCCTGCACTGCACGAGATATAAGTTACACGAGCATTCCTGCTGGGGATCGAATTCAGGTCTCGAACTCTTATTCCGATCAACCAACCACTAGGTTATCGTGACTTCATCGGCAGAAGTCAACATAGCTGCGAAATAATAATCAAAGAAATATCAATGGTATTATTTCGGAAATGTGAAGTCCACTAAACCGTACTAGGGAGCGCGGTGGACCGTTCTCTGCTCTACTTTAGCAAAATAAATATTAGAAATTAAAATTTAGCTCGTCATGGCTGCTACTTTAATTTACTTTATCTACAAAAATATAACAGCTACTGAATGTTATAATAAAGTTTTTGTAAAATTTTTGTATAAATAAGTAAATGTCATACCACATTTTAAGTAATGAAAAAATATTTTACACATTGCTCAAACCAAATTCTAAAAATTTAAAGAACAACCATGTATATAGATAAAATACAGTCACTATGTGGTGCTATAAAACACTCGAAAAGTCTGGAATTATAATTAAAAACAATACTAAATAAAACTCGATAAATATCCATAAACAATCCAAAAACATAAGTGTTGTATTCTCGTAAACAAGCCAGAAATCATTATTAACAAATACATTTATATTAAAAAGAAGAATTTTTTAGTACTAAAATTCAGTAGAGTACAATCATTTAAATTAAAACGTACCCCCTCCGCCTTGACTGAAATTGCTTCTTAAAACTCGATTGTTGCGGACTTGATGTCTTCAAGAGGAATTTAATTACACTTCCCGAGAAAATTTCTCCAATAAAGACGCCCGAGATAAAATTGGGTGTTTCGAAGCAGGTTAGGATAGCTTATTCTTTTTGTGACAGTTTTTGGTTCAAATGAATATAGTTTTAAATTTTAGAATTGTATTAGGCAAAAATAAAAAAAAATGGCTATGGCAGATTCGGAGTGGGGAGTTTTTCAGGTTTATAGTTAGCCAACGAGAGATGTAGATTACAAACTGTGTGATGCGTTCCTTTTTGAATCACCTAGAGGAGAGACATATTGATGATAACCAGTGGCTGAGAGTCCAAGAAGCATATATTGTTAGGTAGTCATCGTTGTTTGGGGTAAATCACGTTGGTATAAAGAATATAGCAGGTGCGGTGCTACAGAAAAAGAGAATCTACCCGTATTCCCGACTTACGCTGGACGTCTCCTCCGCCAGACATAAATAGACAATTTACCGATAGCACTATCGGTGAATTATATATTTATGTCGCCAAAGTTCTACCAAAGTTCTTGCATATTGTTTAATTGTGTAATTATACTTTATACGCATCACGCCACACGTTTTCGTCGTGATAAACTTTTCTCCGGGAAGTGTAATTAAATTCCTCTTGAAGACATCAAGTCCGCGACAATCGAGTTTTAAGAAGCAATTTCAGTCAAGGCGGAGGGTACGTTTTAATTTAAATGATTGTACTCTACTGAATTTTAGTACTAAAAATTCTTCTTTTAATATAAATGTATTTGTTAATAATGATTTCTGGCTTGTTTACGAGAATACAACACTTATGTTTTTGGATTGTTTATGGATATTTATCGAGTTTTATTTAGTATTGTTTTTAATTATAATTCCAGACTTTTCGAGTGTTTTATAGCACCACATAGTGACTGTATTTTATCTATATACATGGTTGTTCTTTATATTTTTAGAATTTGGTTTGAGCAATGTGTAAAATATTTTTTCATTACTTAAAATGTGGTATGACATTTACTTATTTATACAAAAATTTTACAAAAACTTTATTATAACATTCAGTAGCTGTTATATTTTTGTAGATAAAGTAAATTAAAGTAGCAGCCATGACGAGCTAAATTTTAATTTCTAATATTTATTTTGCTAAAGTAGAGCAGAGAAAGGTCCACCGCGCTCCCCTAGTACGGTTTAGCGGACTTCACACATTTCCGAAATAATACCATTGATATTTCTTTGATTATTATTTCGCAGCTATGTTGACTTCTGCCGATGAAGTCACGATAACCTAGTGGTTGGTTGATCGGAATAAGAGTTCGGAGACCCGAATTCGATCCCCAGCAGGAATGCTCGTGTAACTTATATCTCGTGCAGTGCAGGAATGCTCGTGCAATTTATATCAATGACTTGGACATAAAAAAGACGACAGACTTACCACTTATCACACTTTCCAAAAAATGTCGGTTCGACCAACCTTTCACTTTCAAAGTGGGTTGAGAGGACTTAATTCTACCCCAGTATTGGGAATGGCTTTGTAGACACTTTAAAGCAATGTTTCCAAATTTACACCCCACAGGAGGCATTTTAAAAATGTATTCAACGCTTTCAAAGTTTAACCCTTTCAATCCAGGCCATTTAAATGCAATGATAGATTTCGGAACCAAATTTAAGGAAAAAGCAAATTCTTAAATAATTGAAGTAATTTAATTATTTTATTCAAATATTATGTACATAAAAAGGCACGATAGCCGAGTGGTTGGGTGGTTGGAATTCCGAGTCAAGAGACCTGAGTTCGATCCCCAGGTGGCAGGCTCGTACAACTGGTATTTCTAAAAAAAAACTTACGTACGTAACGAGAGATGTAGATTACAAACTGTGTGATGCGTTCCTTTTTGAATCACCTAGAGGAGAGACATATTGATGATAACCAGTGGCTGAGAGTCCAAGAAGCATATATTGTTAGGTAGTCATCGTTGTTTGGGGTAAATCACGTTGGTATAAAGAATATAGCAGGTGCGGTGCTACAGAAAAAGAGAATCTACCCGTATTCCCGACTTACGCTGGACGTCTCCTCCGCCAGACATAAATAGACAATTTACCGATAGCACTATCGGTGAATTATATATTTATGTCGCCAAAGTTCTACCAAAGTTCTTGCATATTGTTTAATTGTGTAATTATACTTTATACGCATCACGCCACACGTTTTCGTCGTGATAAACGGGATAAACGTCTCACGGGAAAACGGTGACAGGCACCGTTTTCCCGTGAGACGTTTATCCCGCCATCTACTGCTGGACAATGACATTTTGAAAGATTTTCCTTCAGTCGCCTTTTACGACATCTATGGGAATAAATGGGATGGTTATATTCTTACGCAGTAACGACTCTCCTCTAAATTTTTCTACAATTCGGCTAATCGAATTGTAGAAAACCGAACCGCGCGCGCGATAAACACATCGATTTGCAAGCTTAGTAAATAAATAAGTTTTAAAGTGTTACAGTGTAGTAAATAACTTTGTTTTTGCATATTAATAAATCACTCCGTGGTATTTAAGTGGAAGTGAAGTTTGTTTACCTGTGCACTCGTGATTTAACGTTATATTTATATGAATTGCCTACTTGCTTTCGACGATCAGCGGTAGGCGGTCATTAGTACTTTACGTAGTGTCACAGTCTAAATAATAAACATTGCATTGCTCCAGTACAGTAAAAGTTAGTTCAACTTCAACTAAGTAAATTGTTACTGATTTTAATACTCTGTGGTACATATTTTAACACGATTACCGGTCTACATAATAATGATGTGCGAAGCATGTAATCGTTCTGTAAAAAAAGAAGAACTACTTTTATGCTCAGGATGCAAGAAGGGATTTCATTATCAATGTGTAAACGTGCTACCATCTTTCTCTAAGCAAAATATAACAGATTTAAAAAGATCATGGAAATGTCCTACTTGCATGAATATCACTAGAAGAAAATGTGATAATGCTCCGGCTAGGGAAAGGTTTTCACGAACATCGCCCTCATCTTTGGATGGAGCAACATTTACCCCTGAGTCTCATAATAATCCTGAAATTCTAGATAATCAGGAACATACGGAATCAATGAACTCACAGTTAAACTCTCTCCTCCCTGCTGCCTTATCGCACTCGTCCGGTAACCCCGTGACATTGCAACAGCTTAGTGCCCTTCTTGACACTAAATTCGAGGGCATGAAGTTTTCGCTTATGCAAGACATCAACCTTTTGAATGAAAAAACAAATAGACGATTTAAAGGATGACTTTACGCGAACAACAGATTTTTTATCGTCACAACAAGTGGATCTACAAAATAATATAGAAGAGACGAACATAAAAATTAAAAACCTTGAAAAGCAAAAACATGAACTTCAGTCTGAACTGTTTAATACTCAAAACCGGTTGGATATTTTAGAAAAAGCGTCAAGATGTCTGAATATAGAAATACAATTAGTTCCTGACAGACGAAATGAGAACATACTCTTATTAGTAAAGAAACTTCTTGAAGTGATCAAAGCCCCTATTGAGCAGTGCGTCGAACAGCCAAACTGAATTCTCAATCGAATCGTCCACGCAAAATTTTAGTGACGCTGTCTTCAGAAAGGAAGCGAGACACAATTATATCCGCATTCAAAAGGTATAATAAAAAAAAAAACAAAAGCAACCCTCTGAATACGGTAAACTTAGGCATTTCAGGCGACAAACACCCAATATATGTCGTAGAACATCTTACACCCCATTTAAAAAGTCTTCATGCTGATGCTAGAAAATTTGCCAAAGACCGAAATTATAAATACGTGTGGGTCAAATACAACCGTATATTCATAAGGAAAGACGACACATCTTCTGCTATCAATATTAAAGACAGTAACAGTTTAAGCAAGTTATTGTAGCTTTTTATAAAATTTTTTCTTTCTTTTCTCACTCTATTAAAACAATTTGTGCTTTTATTTCATATTATTAATTTATAATGTTAGTCTATTATCAAAATGTTAATCGTATACGATCTAAATTAGATAAATTTTACCTCGATGTCCTTAATTGTACTTATGATATTCTCTGTTTAACTGAAACTAATTTAAATAGTGGTACTTTTGATGCTGAAATAATTGATAGTCGCTATAATTTATTTCGTAGAGATAGAATATCGACAAATATAAGAAACACTGATGGAGGAGGAGTTTTAATCGCAGTAAAAAAGCAAATAGTAGCTATCAGACAAACCTGCTGGGAAAGTAGTGTTGTCTGTAGAAGATGTCTGGATAAGTTTATTGCCAAAGCACACCAAGGAACCATTATTGCACATTTGTGTGTGCTACTTACCAGGTTATCATATTCTCATATAACTCAGTATTTTAAAAATTTACATAAAGTTCTTTGGAGTATACCGGCTGACGACATAGTTTTAATAGTGGGCGATTTTAATATACCTGGCTTATTATGGTCTTCATCGCAAAACTCTAACAACATGACAGCTAATGTTACAGGTGATACAAGATCTAAATTTATTTCTGCAGCTCTTCTTGAGCTTATGTCCCTTTTCATTTTAGGGCAATTCAATAATATTAAAAATCATAATAACCGAATTCTAGATCTTGTACAATGTTATGACTGATGAAGCAGATCCTATGTCGAAGCTAGATACGCATCATCTTGCCCTTTCAATAGAATTAATTAATTATAACATTCGAAAGATTATCAAGTACAATAATTTCGAGAGATTAAATTTTAAGTTGTAATTATAAGTTTTTCTCTATGTATAATAAATAGTTAATATATGTTATCGCGCTAGTAAACCATGCTGTGTACATATACGTTGGTTTATAATCTAGTTTTTACAATAGTAAATAAGTAAGTAAAGTCTCAATCACGATTGTAAACTGTTTTATGTACCATAATAAACTAAAAAAAAATCTGAGTTCGAATCCCGTAACCAGTCATTAGAATAAAGAATAAGTAAAGTCCTAATAAAAGCTGTTGAAACTTTAGGCTAAAGCTTATTTTATTATTTATTAATTTAATTTATTTCATTATTAATTAATTATAATTGTAGTATTTTTATATCTTCACGCATTTATAACACAGGAGTATAAGTCTAATCAATTCAGTCCTTTCGAACCGCAGTTCACCGTAAATTATTTAGGACCTCGTCAGAAGTGGGGACAACGAATGGTGAATTCACTGGTACGAGATATCCGAACCCGAGTCTCCTGAATTCGGATCACAGATAATCTATAAAAAAAGATTTTCTCGCCTAATACTGAGGTAGACAGAGGTCTAGACAATTAAGTGATTTCGATCCACCTTTCATCGAATACATTTTTTTGGGACAACTTGACAGGGTGAGCCAGTAGCATGTCTACATGTCCAAGCCGATATCAATCATTAGTTGTACATAAGTTTAGAAAACACCTATTGGAACAAGCCTATCAGGGGATCGAACTGGTTTTATAAAAATGTAAACCATACTCGTACAGTATATATGGCATGTATGTATGCCATATAGTAACGTCGTTGTATGGACATAAACGTAAAGCGTAATACAAAATCCAACCAAATTGTTTGGTAATGGCAAACCATTAGAAACGTTCGCATCGGCAATGCTCTTTAATACAACAGCTTTATACGTCAAAGGCTCGCAGTCCGCTTGGCCTCGATATACAGCATTTCGTCAAAGCCTAACTGCATTGTACGATACCGCATTGCACCCGTGTTGCATCCGACGCTGCGCTAATTAAGACCTCCATAGATACATGTTAATGATTTATTGGCAGTACAGTAGTAATAAGGCGCCAACTCCGGAGGCTGGACACTATCCTCATATTTAATTTTTTTGATACAATTTAATTACTTTTTGGTATTTATCTAAAAATATAATAAACATGCAATATATTTCTGCGGAGTTTAAAAATCAATGAAATTTTAGTTTTACTATCTTCCCCCCGGGGCTCCACTTGGTTTGATTAAAAAGTAGCCTATGTATAAAGGGAAAGGCTTCAGGTAACTAAAACAATCCAATTGCTAATTAAGAAAAAAAACTAAACTATCTTATTTCTATTTACACAACTCAACAGAAGCTACACCTACTATAGACTGTTTGTTTATTCTAAAACAAAAAAATAACCAAGATAGCTCTTAAGGAATTATTCCGATTTATTTGATACTGACTGTAATATTATGGCATAATAACACAAAATCTTCACAAGTTCACTAGTAGCCTATGTGTTATTCTGGTGTATGATCTATATTACTGTAGAGTTTCACCAAAATTCGTTTAATCAATTTTGCATGAAAGAGTTACAAACTTCCACCAATTATCACAAACTTTCGCATTTATAATATTAGTAGGATGTGCCAGAAAATTTAAACGGGATAAATTGCTTATAATAGTAATAATGGCTTATTTTATTTATCAGAGCGATTTGCCGACTTGGGCATGTGTTAAGCAGCATTTCTCTGCCACTTTCGCAAAACAGGAGTTTTTGGTATAGCGAAATTGATTGGCATATATAATGATAATGATGATACAGATAAATGCAAAATTAGATTGTTACAGAAACTATAGAGTTCCATTCATTGCAACTTTTCGTTGCTTTTATATTCACTACATTCATACAAGTACAATTCAATGTATCCCACTTCTTTGAAAACAATTTTTATTATTTTTAATCCGACTCGATAGCCGAGTCGTTGGTGACTCTGTCTTCGAAGCCATGGGTTGCGGTTAGAATCAAGCTGGGGTAAACTTTTGTGATGAATTTGAACGTTTGTACTCGCGTCAAGGATGTATATAAACATCTTATGTATGTTTTTATGAATATCTATGTAAGTATAAATATATGTAAGAATTTTGTACTATTAGCTTGAACATTAAGACGGCGATTGGCTCAACATCTGACACACTATCTCAAATAAGTTTGGATGAAAAGTCCTCACACTTTATAGTTTAGACCTCTACCTACCCCAGTACGATAAACTGAGTGAAGAAAAAAATATTTTTAAACAAGACATCAAAAATAAAACATAACTTTCCACATTTCATTAACAATAATTCCTAATTTAAATAGTTCGATAGTCTAACTTCAAAACGTAATACGTAATGTATGGGGATACGTTCGTATAGGAGATCCATTTAATTGGAGTGACCACTCCCGGGAAATGCAGCTCTGTTTGCCGTCGTTTGCGGTGAGACGGATCTAATCGACAAACCATGTAACGTTTCACTAGTTAACTGTCATGTTTACCATTTCATGGCGTTTATATTTACTCTATTAAATATAAATTAAATAAGAAAAAAATATCAAAATGTTTAGGGAGCCGCGTAAATTTTACTATTTTGACCTAGTATTTGTATGCGTATATTTTATATATGCTGTTTTTTTCATATTCCGCGAAGTCTTTTCCAAGTATCTATATACTATATGAAAACAATGTCATACATGGTTATTAAATGATTAAATTATTTTCAAACAATAAATAGGTATTATTTAGTTAAGTGTCAAGCTATCAAGCTGCCATTTTCCGATGTCCATGAACTGAAGGCGTTTTTTTAATTTGCACTTAGCAGTCAATGACAGCGCGCCCCGATTTAATAGAGCTCGGTTTGATTCTGTCAGGGCAGTGAAAATATGAGGCAAAGGGACTACTGCAAAATGTCGTTTTATGGCTTTGATTTCTCTTTAAAAATAAAGTGATTAATTTTAATTTACCGTAAGTGGAAAACCTTTTTTTTTGTTTGAGTTATATAATCTTGGTATCAATATAGTTTGTATCTAATATGTATCTATATAATATTACTAGTACATATATTAACTAGTTTTAAAGTTTACTTGTAAATGATTATTGTTGATCAAAGCCATCAATTGAATATTTTTGAGACATTAAAGGAGCATTTTCCTCCTAGCTGCTACTGTGGGGATTATTTTTAAATTTAATTCACACAAGGTACATCCAGCACATAAAAGTTCTTTAGTGGTACCAACCCGTCCGCGTGTTTTGACGATAAAAAAGAGGCCTAATTATTTCTTGTCTAACCTTAGGAATAGTCAGATTACTAAAACAATTCAAGAGCTCATAAAGAGAAGAACTAAACTAGCTTCTTACTACTTATTAAAAACCCTATATAAAAACTAACCGTTTTCTTAAAGTAACAAAATATCTAAGGAGTTATTTGGGCTTACTCGAGACTTATCGTAATATAAATAAATAAATATCTTCACGCAAGTCCCAGTACAGGGGTAGACAGAGGTCTAGTCTAGAAAACTTAGCCCTTTCGACCCACCTTCCACGGTAGATATTTTCGGGACAACATGACGGGTGGTGAGTGCGTCGCCGTCTCTATGTCCAAGCCAACGACATAATTCGTACATAAGTTTCTTGAAAAACCGATTGGTACGAGCCTCTCACCTAGGCATCAAACTCGGGTCTCTGGACTCAAAATTCCGTCCACCCAACTACACAGCTATCGTGACTTGTCTTATCGTAATATTATGACCAAATTATACGAAATCTTCATAAATTCTGAAGTTCATGTGTTATTCTGAAGTATAAGCTATGTATATTACTGTAAAGTTTCATCAAAGTCTGTTCTATGGTTTTGCGTGAAAGAAACTCACAAACTTTCGCATTCATAATGTTATAAATAGGATATTAGAACTGGCAATAAATTGTACAGAAAAAAAAAGAAACATGTTGTTCTACATGCATCTTTCTACACGCATTGCTACTGTACGGCGAAGGTCGCGTTCTAATCCCGTCCGTGTCAGTTGAAATATTAAATATTTTTTCTCTTTAATTTAACAAAAAGTTCAGCATAACTTATATGCTTTGAAATCAATAAAAATTGCAGAAACGTACTACTTTAAGTAAAATAGGATAATAAAAAAAGGATACTGATCCCTGCTCAATTTAACATAGCTTTGACGCCGCGAACGGATCAGCGTGCGAGCATTTGACGTCTGGAGCTGTATTATCAGGAAGAGCATTTCCGTGTTGTTCATATTGGTTCGCCATTTGCAAATCTTTTGATCTGTTTGTGTTTGGCTTACGTACACCGTGGCGCAGACGATCGATGTGTTCTTGAAGATGAGGACATTAATAAAAAAAAAAAATTTTTAGGAGTTTTTATACATAGTTAAAGAAACACAAAACAAATGTTTTTTTGAAGAAAGAAATGTTGTTTTATAAGTATAATATTGTTTTATAAGTATAAAACAATATTTATTTCTTAAAAAAACTCATAGCAGCCAATTCTAGGGGTTGTGGAATATTTCTTTTTTAAAGATACTCATAACAGCCAACAGCTATATAGGAATGGACTTAGCAGTTTTTACTTCATTGTATTGAGAGACTGGAGAGGGCTACTACTACTCTATCTACGGATCCCACAGAAATTTCAAGATAATGCGGGTGCAAAGTCGAGGGTAGCCTATTTCCACTTCAGCTTACTGACTCCTAAGGCTGTGGCGATGACTGTAGTTCTACTACGGTTGTCATGGTTACAAAATCGATCATGGGATGAAGATGAAACACATCAAATATAGCCCTTTCCATGACTCACTGATCAACTAAGTTATCTAATATTTATCTATATATTTTTTTTGACAAATTTTCATTCATAGGTCATAGAGATATTGTAAAATGACTAGGAATGTTGTAATATATACATATAATGATTTGATTGATATTCTACGATTGACCGATTCCACCAAAAAAAAAAATACACAATCTTCGAGCTTTCGTGTCCAAAGAGAACACTTAAACCAAGTTTTCTTTCCGAATCTTTAAAGAGCTTTTGAACGACGAAACTAAGTACGTATACATCAAACGTTTTATAGAGCGTTCACCTCGTTATGAGAAATTTTTAACCGCACATACACACATTGTACAATAATTTATGTCCTTTTTTGCTTTTTATTATGTTATAAAAATATTTTCCTTTGGTTTTCAAACGTTTATCGTTGTTAATTCATGTTTATAATTAATAATTCAAAGGACAGACGGAGAAAATTTATTTGGAGTTTTTATCGTAAGCTAACGAATGGAGCGAGCTATGAGACGTGAACATTGACCTCATAAGGCAAAAAAAGGGAATCAATTGAATAAGCCCCCCACATTAGGGTTATTGAGTGAAACCAAAAGAACGATAACGATAACGGTGACTAAGAGAAATGCTTTGTAAATCGCAATAAAGTTATTGCGAGAGATAAGCATCTCGAAAAACATCTGATCAAATTTAAGACCGATGGCGAGCAGCAACGTCTAAGTTGCGAGTTTTCTGGTACTGTATCGCCAATCCACTTGCCAAGGCATCTTCTCCTTACGGGTGAGGCCTATACCCAGCAGTGGACTTTTAGAGACTGTTATATCAGTAAGTAGAGTTGAAGGTTAGAACTTGAAGGTTAGGTTAGTTCAGGAGAGTCAAGTTCGATTCCTGATAGGGATTGATTAAACGAATCAAAATTATTTAAACTTATGCACGGTTTGTATCATTGACTTACAGACTAGGACGGCGACAGGCTTACCACCGATCATTTCGTCAAAATACCTCAAATTGTCTAGACCTCACACCAATATTGGGAATGCGTGAAGATAAAAAAATTAATGAGTGTACGATAAAGATAATTTGGCAAATTCAATATATTGGAAGTAATTATTATTCGCAGCAGAACTAAGGTAACCAACATAACCGCTAAGATCAATACGCTGAAGGGGCAATGGTCCTGCCACATAGTTTGCAGAACGGACAACCTATGAGGTTCACAGGTTCTGCAACCTTGTAGACGTCGGCCTGGCAGAAATTTGCGAAAAGTTGATAGATGCAGGTAGCTAAAAATCTTTATGGCGAATTTAGTAGGAGCTTATGTTCAATCGTGGACTTCTGATAGGCTGTAAAGAAGAAGAAGAAAGATAATTTTAGAGATATGCATACTGTCATTTATTGTTAAACATCGTACATTAAGTGTCCCGTTAGAGAGTGTTTGACACAATCGCCATGTCTGCCAAGCGTGGCGATCTCTTATGACACACTCGCGAAGCAAGACGGTGGTATTTTCTTTCGCCGTAACTAAATGGCTAATTTGGTATACAGAAATAAATTTTAAATGTGTATAATAAAAATTAGATGGCAATAATAAAACAGAGAAAATTCACGGACTCTCTATTTTAACGAGGTTCATGGAAAGTACCGCAGGCATTCCAATTTATTACGGATTTGGTCCGTATTGTTTCGTTTCTATTGAAATTTGTTAATGCATTGTTCTGTTTGTGGAAACTCGCTTAATTTAAACGCCTTTCAACTGTAATAAATTATATTAAATTATACATTCTATATTGCGGACGTATTGTTCACCATAATTGCAAGCATTGTTTTATAAATAAATAAAAAATCTTCTCGTCATTTCCAATACTGGAGTAGACAGATGTTTAGACAAATAAGTCCTTTCGACCCACCTTGCTCCAAAGACATTTTTGTGAGAATGTGACAGGTGACGAGCACTACGCCGTATGTCCAAGCCACAAGCAAGCGATAAAAATCGTTTTGAAAAAAATCTATTGTCACGACCTACCACCTCGGACTCCGTGATACCTAGTTATTATTAGTTTTTTAAGCAGTTTTACATTCAGTTCAAAACCAGTGCGGGTTATGGAAAGAGCTATTCTCGGTATCTCCCATGTTTAGGCAAACGCAGTGTAGGGCGACCCCCCCCCCCCCACGAGATGGAGTAATAACATGCAAAATATTTAGGGAAGTCCGTGGTTGCAGGTGGCTGAGTACCGTTCTTTGTGGAAACTTTGGGGAAGGCTTACGAGTATACTCAGCAGTCTCTCCAGCAGACTCTTAATAGGCTGTAAAAGAGAAGAAGAAGAATAAAAAATAAGACGAAGTTATTAGAATCTTACAATCCCATTATCTGTAAATATGATTTCGAAGGAAAAGTTGAGACTTATGAATCATATTTTAACAGTTTTTCTTAATATCATGTCATGGTGTCAAGGTTTTGAACTTTGATTAAAACCTTATTTTATATTTTTATGTCGTATTTTTTAATGAAAACTTATTTTTTTTATTTTGAACCTCATTTGAAATCTAAAGAATATGCATTATTTTCCTCGTTTGCAATGGAAATGCTCGCGAGTAATATAAAGATTTTGACGTCTGCGCTCGCAGCGCTGGATAGCTTTACATTGAATGTTTTTAATTAAAGAGTTTAGTGATGTGGCATTAAGGTATTAAAGTTTGCTTAAAAACTCCGTGATTTTAAAATAGATAGATAGATAAGGACTACATGACATACATTGTTCTAATCGCAAAGTAACTACTTACTTTGCGATGAGAACTAATGACCGGCTCAGATTAGAAAGAGAGAATAGAGGAACCCAGGCCATCAGAGCTGTATGTATAATACTGAAGTTTAAATAAATGATAATAGTGTGGTAGATGGAACGCAAAAGACTAAAGATAGCCTGATATATCATCATAATTAACATTTAAAAGTGACGATAAGTGATCATGTCTCTATACTTAATTTACTATGTAAACTAAATTTTTGAGATGGCCGCACATCACTATGACCTTCTGAAACTCATAAAAACAGATTGGTTTGCTATACGTCCAACAGTGCTTTATACCTTTGTTCTCCAGGTTTTAATTAAATTTGTGCTTACTATGTTTCATAAGAGACCTGATTTTATTTTAAGTTATGGTATTATTGGAGAAATAACAATTATTTCTTTGTTTTTACTGCTCTCTATTACCGATAATTATGACTCACCCGGTGGCTCACCTCAGAGTTTACATGCTTATTAATGACTTGTTTTTCGCGTTATTATCGGTGGTGGTTTATGTTACCTGATGAAGAGTGTAGTGCCTGTATAGTGATGATGGTGAATACTGTAGAGTCAATGCAAGCATTTGTGAGAAGGAGGGTGGTGCTTCCGCTCTTTGGTTCAGGTATTCATAACATAACCATTTTTTTATCAATTTTATAATAACATTTTATCTCGAGATGGGTCATCTACATTCGGCTAATTTAAAGTCTCGTAGTACGTCGTAGTATAGTAGTGCTGATGTTCTACAGTTCTTCAATTGGCAGTTATCCCCTTTCTTTAAGAAAGGGTAACCAAACTTCTACTTTCTAATGTTTTAACGAGAGAGTTCATAGAGATCCATTCGAGAAAGACTACACACATACTGCTCGCCAGATTGTACTTGCGTATCGTGTATCGTGTATTGTATTGCGTATCGTGGTAACGCTCTTGCCTGCGAGCCACCGAGTCCTATACGCATCAATTGAAGATATACGAAAGAAAATGTATGTGCCAGAAGATATTCTAACTTCTGACTGAATGTACATAACTTTAACCATAAGGCATTAATACGATAAAGTGATTTATATTTTTGTGATGCCATTATTTTTCATTGAATTTAAAGCATAGTAGCATAGTAGTGGGTCATGGTGGGTCTCTTGATATTAAAACAGTTTGTCATTAATTAAGTATTAAAAAGTCCTGCATGAATTACATGCTTTAAATTACGTCTTAACGTGTCACGATAGCCGAGTGGTTGGGTAGTCGGAATTCCGAGTCAAGAGATCCGAGTTCGATCTCCGGGCGACAGGCTCGTACCAATGGGATATTCTAAAACTCATGTACGAATTACATTGTTGGCTTGGACATAAAGACGGCGACGGGCTCACGACCTATCACGTTGTCCGTAAATATCTTCGGTGGAAGGTGGGTCAAAGGGACTTAATTGTCTACACTAGACCTCTGTCTACCCCTCTATTGGGAATGGCGTGAAGATATTTATTTATTTATTTACCATTATATCTAGTATGTGCCCTATGAGAAATCCTTCGGTCAATACTTGGGTGGTTCTACAGTCTCTTCAAGACAAGTTTAAAAATAAAGAATGTTGAGGAGAGTAGATGGATGTAGGTCACTCTTCTTTTTTATGTCAATGATACACATAAAATTTTTAAAACAAAGACAAATGAATATTCAAAAAAAGTTTAACTTGTCATTTATGGATCAATAGCGCCGTACCAAATAAAACAGTGACACTTCGTTTAGGAATACAATTCGAATTGTACAAGAGCCATCGAAAAGTTTATTGGCAATGTTGCAGAATTTACAACTACAAAAACACGCAATAAATATACGTAGAACCGCAATATCGATTAAAACCTAACGTTAAGTGGCAACTGCATCCTTTGTATGCATGAGCCTGTAAACTTAAAAGACACAGATGAGTTAAGAACATTAAGAACTGAAATGGAATGTCTCAGAACCCGGCTTACATTAATTAATAACGTTATAAAAATGAGTGCAATTGCAGCGTAGCAAAATACAAAAGAAAACATGAAAATTATTATTAATAATATTTATACCAATAATCATTTTATTAATAATATAGCTTTATTTAATAATTTTAAAAGTCACGATAGTCTAGTGGTTGGGTGGTTGGAATTCGAGTCCAGAGACCCGAGTTTGATCCCGAGCCAGGTGGCTGGCTCGTACCAATGGGTTTTTCCAAAAACTTATGTACGAATTATATCGATAGCTTGGACATCAAGACGGCGTCCGGTTCACCACCTGTCACGATGTCCTAAAATATCTTCGGTGGAAGGTGGGTCAAAGGGACTTAATTGTCTACACTAGACCTCTGTCTACCCCTCTATTGGGAATGGCGTGAAGATATTTATTTATTTATTTACCATTATATCTAGTATGTGCCCTATGAGAAATCCTTCGGTCAATACTTGGGTGGTTCTACAGTCTCTTCAAGACAAGTTTAAAAATAAAGAATGTTGAGGAGAGTAGATGGATGTAGGTCACTCTTCTTTTTTATGTCAATGATACACATAAAATTTTTAAAACAAAGACAAATGAATATTCAAAAAAAGTTTAACTTGTCATTTATGGATCAATAGCGCCGTACCAAATAAAACAGTGACACTTCGTTTAGGAATACAATTCGAATTGTACAAGAGCCATCGAAAAGTTTATTGGCAATGTTGCAGAATTTACAACTACAAAAACACGCAATAAATATACGTAGAACCGCAATATCGATTAAAACCTAACGTTAAGTGGCAACTGCATCCTTTGTATGCATGAGCCTGTAAACTTAAAAGACACAGATGAGTTAAGAACATTAAGAACTGAAATGGAATGTCTCAGAACCCGGCTTACATTAATTAATAACGTTATAAAAATGAGTGCAATTGCAGCGTAGCAAAATACAAAAGAAAACATGAAAATTATTATTAATAATATTTATACCAATAATCATTTTATTAATAATATAGCTTTATTTAATAATTTTAAAAGTCACGATAGTCTAGTGGTTGGGTGGTTGGAATTCGAGTCCAGAGACCCGAGTTTGATCCCGAGCCAGGTGGCTGGCTCGTACCAATGGGTTTTTCCAAAAACTTATGTACGAATTATATCGATAGCTTGGACATCAAGACGGCGTCCGGTTCACCACCTGTCACGTTGTCCTAAAAATATCTTCGGTGGACGATGGGTCGAAACGACTTAATTGCCTAAATCTTTGTCTACCCCTGTATTGGGAATCGCGTGAAGATTTTTTTTATTAAATAATTTTATTTTATAAGGTTTTACAAAGAAAACAAAGAATTGCCTCATTACTTAGAGGGCATACACAGAAGTGTTTTAATTTTACGTACTATTATTCTACACATATATTTGACTGTTGTAAGACAATTGGAAAAACAGAATGTAAAAGTAAAAACAATAAGTAACAAAGATACATACATACATACATATCATCACGCCTCTTTCCCGTAGGGGTAGGCAGAGACCACTTCTTTCCACTTGCTACGATCCTTACATACTTGTTTCGCTTCGTCCACTTTCATTATTCCTTCATACATTCTCTTCGATTCAGGGTACTCTTGACCTGGCCTTTTTCAGGACGTCCCTGATTTGGTCTTGAAACGTCCGCCTAGGTCTTCCCTTCCTACACTTCCATTCACACTCGCCTTATATGCTTTTTCGTCAATCGTTCTTCATTCATTCTCTCGACATGGCCAAACCATCTCAGCATACCTTTCTCAATTTTAGTCACTACATCTTCTTTCAGACCACAACGTTTCCTTATTTCACCATTCCTTATCCTGTCGCTCAGTTTAACTCCTAACATACTTCTTAATGGTCTCATCTCAACTGCATTTACTCTGCTTTCATGTTTCTTCTGCCATACCCAACTTTCACTTCCGTACATGAGTGTCGGAACCAAAACTCCCTATGCACAGCCAAACGAGCCTTGTTAGACACCATCCGACTGCTCATAAAGGAGTGCAAAGCTCCATTCACCATGTTTCCTGCATTCACTCTTCTTTCAATATCACTCTCACACTTTCCATCTCTTGTGAACTTTGAACCCAGATACACAAACTCATTCACCTGTTCAATTTGTTCATCTCCAATCACTATATTGCAGTCTGTCATGACCTCATCTCTTTCAAACACCATTACTTTCGTCTTCTTTACATTCATCTTCATCCCCTTCCTAACAAAATCTTCACTCATAGCAGTTACCATCTCCTGCATCTCCTCGGCTGAAGACGCAAGTAATACTTGATCATCAGCATAGAGAAAACATTTGACGAGTAACTCATTCATTCTCAACCCACTTTCATTCTTTTTAAATCTGTCAAGCAATTGTCCATAAACAGATTAAACAGCCACGGTGACGCTACACATCCCTGTCTAACACCTTTTCGATATTAAACCATTCAGTGTACGCCCCGTTTATCCTTACACAAGCACAGGAATCCCTATAAAGAGATTGCA
The DNA here is from genome assembly GCA_029286605.1 of Sericinus montela. Classification (NCBI taxonomy): domain Eukaryota; kingdom Metazoa; phylum Arthropoda; class Insecta; order Lepidoptera; family Papilionidae; genus Sericinus; species Sericinus montela. The sequence goes on from JAGSMR010000070.1 coordinate 3,140,019, forward strand.
ATGCTCGTATGAGGATACTGCTGACACCTTTCACGGACAATGCTGACCACAATTCATTCCTCACCACTCTATCATAGGCCTTTTCTAAATCCACGAACGTGCAATAGACCTTCTGGTTTTAGCCAGACACTTTTCGGCTATGCACCGCAAGGAAAAGACCTGATCCGTACACCCCATTGCCTTTCTAAATCCCGCTTGTGCATCCCATACTTTTCGTCCGTTTCATTCACAACCCTTTCAATCAACACTTTCGCATATAATTTACCGACGACGCTGAGAAGGCTTATACCGCGGTAATTTACGCAGTCCTGCCGTGACCCCTTTCCTTTATATAATGGCACGATTACGGCTTTGCACCAGTCTCCCGGTACTTGCCCATTTTGCCAGCACATATTGAAAAGGCGGTACAGCTGACTAGCCACTAAGCCCTGTCCAGTCCTCAGCACCTCGACGGTAATCCTATCATATCCGGCAGCCTTACCAAATCTCATACTTTTCAACGCTTTTACTATTTCATCCACGCTTATCTCACTGTCATCAACATTTATATTAACCATGGAAGGTGCCGGGTGTTGTACCTGCACTTCCTCTCTTTCAAATAAACATTCAAAATACTCTTTCCATCTCTTTAACACATATTCTTCTCCTTTTATAATGCTCCCATCTTGACTCCTGATTGTATTCAGCTCCGAGGTAGAGGTTTTTCCTCTGGCTGTATTGACGGATTTCCAGAAAAACTTGATGTTTGACTGGAAATCTTCAGTGAGCCTCCTATCAAAATCATCCTTTTGTTCTTCTTTCTTTCTAGTCACAACATCTTTCGCAGCTGATTTGAATCTTTTATACTTCTTTCTCGCTTCCTTTATCTCGTCATTCGTCGCCTTTTGAAGTTTTGGTTAGCTTTTGTTGCTAACCAATCCAACCACGCTTTCTTCTTTTCTTGCACAGCCTTTTGTACATCTTTATCCATCCACACATTATACTTCTTTCTTGATTTCCTCCGTTTAGCTACTCCGCATACCTCAACAGCAACATTCACGACTCCTTTCTTAAATGTCTCCCACAAATCTTCAATCACACATATCTCTTCTATGCCTTTAAAACTTTCTATCAGTTTCTCTACATACTCGTCTTTCTTATCTTTTCTTGTAGATTTTCCACTTTTATTCTGTCCAAAACACTCGTAGGCTCGGCTCCTCGGTGTCGCCACCGTTTAAAGATGCCATGTATTCGGGCTATGACCAGGAAGTGGTCTGTGTCAAGGCCTACACCGCGCTATGCTCGAGTGTCTAGCAGGTTCTTCCTCAATCTTTGATCCACAATAACAAAATCAATTATACTTCTAGACTCACCCTCAATTCTTGTATACAAATGGATCTTTTGTGATCAAACATTGTATTGGCCACGCACAGATTCCATTCAAGCATACTTCAAGTCGGCTTCTCCCATTTTCGTTCACTCTCTCGTCCCCAAATGTACCCAGTACTCCTTCATACCCATCACGCTTTACTCCAACCCACCCATTAAAGTCCCCTAACATCACGATCCGTTCATTTTCTCCGCATTTATTCAAGACCTCTCTCATGCTATCCCAAAATTCCTCTCTCTCTTTTTGGGCTTTTAATGACCCACCCCCTCGCAGATCCGTCGGTGCTCCCTGACAGCCTCGGCTGGTTTGGGGGACTCCCGACCAGTATGCCGTGTAGGGACCATGAACCGTGGTGTCACATCCTTTCCTCTTGGTTTCGTTCACGCACAGGATATCTATACATCGTTCGTCCATCATCTGACATACTTCATCTACCTTACCATCCATTCCTCCTCTTACATTCAACGTAGCGAAGCGGCTCTCCATGGGCCGCTTTTCGCCCCCGCGAGAAACGAGACGTGATGGGTGGCGAACCACATCGCCGCCATTTTGGTAAGTAAAATTCACCATTGCGTTCCCACGAGTAGCAGGGGAAAGGTTTGTCCACCCCAGCAGAGCCCCGCATGCCAGGGTAAGGCTAGCCTAATTCTGGGTCGCCCGGTCCCAGGGCAGTGTGGCACGCTAACGACTAGGCTTGCCCTAGCCATGCATCCATCCGCACGGCAGACGTTGGATTGGCGGAGAGAATAGGAGTAAGGAAAGGAAGTATAGGTTGTGAGAAAAGGAAGATTGGTAAGTTAAGGTGGGAATTAGGAAAGGTAGGATATTACCGCCCAGGAAGGCAAGGGATAGGACAGTAATAGCTAGGAAGCCGGGGTCGCATACCCGTATACCATACCACAACTACCGGACAGGTAAGTTAGGATGAGTATCCCTGACTGTAACAAAGAGAAATAAAATAAATTATAAAACAGGTTGCTACTACAAGGATGCTACAAGCCTGAAGTTATTTTATATAACATTTTTTAAAACATGCAAATAATGCTGGTCTTAATGTTATTAAATTAAAGATAAATTTCAAAATCAACTGATTAAACCCACCCGTTGCCGTTGATTTTGTAAATTTCTCTTTAATGTAATTACCAACCTAATTGTTCTAAACTTTTTACGTGCCGTATGGTAACAGCGTAAGAATATAACTTACTTTCCGTGGGCGTCGTAAGCAGCAGTCTAATGAAAAGCCACGGAAATGCCATGTACTAAAGACAGGTTAGTAGTCGTCTAAAAATTCATATGAATGTGTGTATGTATTCAGGTGAATTTTTAATTGATTGTCATGTGCTTCTGAAGCGTTCATGGCACATTCGGATTAGGTACAATTCAATGTTTATAATTTTTGCATAAAGACATCGAAATCAAACTCAAATCTAATTATCATTTATATGATATAATTTGATTTTTATATGACATACAATTTATCTATCGTATGCCGTATCATATAAGTGTGGCCATAGCTAATCTTATATGTGTATATATGAAGATATATTCAAAATCTGCTTTGATTGTCACGATTGGCAAGCGGATTATCAATCGTAGACATTTTGCACCTTAGGCGTAGCTAGATTTAAAAATCAGTACTAAGCAGTGCTTTGTTAAAATATACATAAATCCGCACCTTTTATATTTCATCGAAAACTTGAACATATACTTACTTGTAAGGTCATGTCAATAAGAGACCTTTTCCTTCTTCACCTTTTTCACTCATACGTAACTTTTTAAGTCTAATATATGTGTCTTTAGATTCAACGTGCTACAAGTACTTATTACCTACATTACGTAATCTCATCGCAGGCCTGTAGAGCCATCGTAGACCCGTAGGCTCGACGTAGCACCAGCGTAGCACCTCATTATGTCTTACACAATTTTAGTTACAATAAATTAATAATTTGTTATGCATTATGAAACGGATTAAATATTTGTAAATAATATAATATCGCACGGAATTTGACTTAAAATCCTTTGTATATACTCTGACACTCGATCTATCGGTTTCCATTAGTTGCACAACCGATTCACTGTTAGCCTAATTGTTATGCTTTACAAATAAAAGGCAGTAAATGTTTTATTACTCACTGTGTAATTTTAAAATTTACATATTGATTAAAATAAAATTAAAAATCTTAACCTTTCAGTCTCATCTCCTAGGGTAACCTAAGACTATGATCCCTAAAAATAATATATTATAATACCTGAATATGAATCCCAATAAGCGTAAATTATTAATATCTAATCCTATACTTACAAAGAGTATTGTCAATAGGTTTTGTGGAAAAGTTACAGACACATGGATGAAGCTCTACATAAAGCTTTTGGGATTTGGGTCTTGAAAATGTACTTTTTCGAACAAAAAAGAGATTTTGAAATCGGTTCACATATGACGGATTTATGAGAGCATAAATTAAAAAAACAGCTGAATTGCGACTTCGATGAAAAATAAGCTAATATAAATTTTCCCGACTTGTGAGCAACAAACCAAAGTACTTATCACGGTCGGAAGTGACGTCACGATTATTGATATTTTTATTTGAATAAGCAGGCAGATCAGACTAAACTGCTGGCATAATTTAAAAATAAAAGTAATGTCTATTTTATCATTAGAAAAACTCGATTAAAAAAGAGGTTACTTGATCTTTCTATTTCTGTCGTCTAGGAAGTGAATTCATCGCACTGACGAATACACCACATAGGTGTGTGTGTAAAACATGCTTCGGCGCGAATTGTGGTCTACATTTTACAAAAACTAAATAGTATTTTATTAGTTGTATTCGTTTAACCTTTTCCTGCTCAGACCTAAAAAAAAACAAGTTAAATTTTGATCTAACATCCGATGAAATATAATAATGGTTAAAAACTTTTTTTATCCAATACAACTTAATTTGCTTCCATCTAACGGTTCGACGTCGTCGATCCAACGTAATATTGACTGTGCCAGTCTTTACTCGACTGGAAAATTAGTTCATTGGAAGCCAAACTCTTGACCGTACTCTTTTGATAGCAAACACAGTTCGCAGCGCAATAAATTTCCTTCTAATGATGAAAGGTCGGTAGAATAAATGTATATTTATTAAAATATTATAAATAAGTAAAAAAAAAACTAAATATTGGTACATAATATAGATACACGATAGAAATATTAAAATCTTGCGTAAATATGTTTCGGCAAGTGTCTTCTTGTTGTCTATATCGGAGCTTGAAATTGGTGAGTATATAAAGGACCTTTTGTTTATTGTCTACACATGTCGAATCGTGTCACACAATTTCATACTAACATCTAAGGACACCATCATTTAAGGTAGACCCCTTCTCTGTCTCGAAAATAATTTAATTATCTAAACCTCTGTCTACTCCAATATTGTGAATGACGTGAAGACTTTATTAAATTATGATATTTTGTCGAAATAATCAATGTTATTTGTCATTGTAGCGTGTGATCCGGCTATTACGCTATCTATTTGTAGTTAGTTTAACATCAAAGTAAAAGTATACTGGAATACGGTCAGGGTCGATTGTTTCCGAGCTCTTCTTGACGTGTGCGACGGAATTATGCATGAGGCACATTACCTGACCGGAGCAATTGAAGGATAAATGTGACCTTCGTCAAATGCCTCTCCCCGGCCCGTATCTAGTAAAACTAAGGGCGACTGCAGAGTGAGTTTTATGTCATTGGTGCTATTTTTTATATCTTCATGCATTTGCTCAATACTGGGGTAGTCAAAAGACCTTACACTAAAGCCCATCAGGGACAAAATGACAGGCAAATATTAAAATTACGTACGTATTAATATAATTACGTACATAAATATTTAGATAGATAGGTAGGTATTAGGTTACATCCATGACTGAGAGTAAACATTTATATTCATCACGCAAAGATTTGCACTTATCGGGACTCGAACTCGCATGCCATAGCTTCGAAGACACGGTCGCTAGCAAATAAGTCATCGGGTGCTCATCGTTTGGTGCTGCAGTTGAGCTTTATAGTTACATAGATTTTTAGATTATTTAACTCGATTAGTGGTTAAATGAAGTTTGTTAAATATATTTGTCAGTCACGATAGCCGATAGGTGATCGGAATTCGAGTCAAGAAACCCGAGTTCCACCACCAGGTGGCTCGTATTAATGGTTTTTTTTTCAAATCTATTTATGTCGTTGGCTTGGACCTACAGACGGTGTCGGGATCACCACCAGTCACGTAGTCTCAAAAAATGTCTTCTGTGGAAGGTGGATTGAAAGGATTTAATTGTTATTTTTTATTATGATTTCCTACTTAACGGCGTGTAAGGATAATTTGGCATTATCGGTACAGTTGCTAATCAGAATCCCAGATAACTTGCTGTTACGTTATAAATGTCTTATAGCTTTCTTGGTTATATATTTTGAAATAGATAACGTAAATACATACGTATATAGGGACAACATCATATACATTACACTGATCCCAAAGAACCCAAAGCACTTGTGTTATGGAATCAGAAATGAACGCACCACAAACTCACTAACCAGAGACAATGTAGAAAAAGTGGTTTCCTACTATACCTGTCTGGGATCGAACCCCAGAGCTGGCGACACCATGACATTGGCCACTCGTATATGGATGTCGTCTTCGACGAGAATAACAATATTAGAATAAGAAACAGTTTGGTTTAAAACAATTTATGTATGCACGCTGCTTTATTTTGGAATGACTTTTATTTAGGTAGCTTTCGAGATCGAATATTCACTATCTCTTTCTTTCTTATTTTGTTTTGACTGCTCTGATGCTTGGATAAGTATATTTGGCTAAATGTAAATATTTGGCTTAATGTAAAATATAAATATTAGTAAGTTCCACACAATGTACCACCACCACTCGTCACACACTCAATATCAGGTAAAATGCCCCTTCTTCTTCTTCTTCTTCTCCTTTACAGCCTATCAAGAGTCCACTGCTGAACATAGACCTCTCCTAAAACTGTCCACAGTGAACGGTCCTCAGCCACCTGCATCCATCGACTTCCCGCAATATTTTGCAAGTGGTCGCTTCATCTCGTGAGAGGTCGTCCAACACTGCGTTTGCCTGTACGAGGTTGCCACTAGAGAACCTTTCTTCCCCAATGGTTGTCAGTTCTACGAGCTATGTGGCCGGCCCATTGCCACTTCAACGTGCTGACCCTCACGGCTATGTCGGTTACTCTGGTTCTGCTGCGGATGTCTTCATTACGGATTCTATCATGCAGAGAAACACTGAGCCCTTTCCATAGCACGCTGAGCAACTTTGAGCTTCCTCATACGTCCTGTAGTGAAAGACGACGTCTCAGATACATATGTTATCACTGGCAACACGCACTGGTTGTAGACTTTGGTCTTTAGATTTTGAGGTATTTTAGACATGCCCCACTATCAATTAAAACACGTAACGTATTTTTTTTAGGAGTAAGGATAATGCCTTATAGTCTATATAGACTTCCGATTGCCAAATTTAAATCTGTGAACGGTTGTCGGTCAATGGTAAGCGGTTGCTGTATATTACCATCTATCTCTCCATTTTTAACCGCCATAAACAGGTAATTTATTAATTTGTTTATTTTGATGCCAACCAATAACAAAATAAACCCGCAGATATGGTTCATCATCCTCATAATTACGTGTAAAGGACCACTGTAGGAGATAGGGTTCTCCCGTTTGGGGGGAGGGGGGACGCCACATCTGTCACTTTTGGCATGCATTTTGTTTTTGTATTTTTCGACATGGATATCGCACCAGCTGTCGGTTGAGAATTGTAATATCATTGCTTAGCCTACCTTAGCACCTTTAACGGCAGCCACGGGAAGAGAGAGGGAGAGAGTGACGTTATTCTTACGTCGATACCACACGGCTCGTACCAATAAGTTATTTCAAATACTTATGTACGAGTTATAGCTTGGATAAAATGTCTGAGTCAAAGGGACTAAATGTGAGTCAAAGGGACTTAATGTTCTCGACCTCTGTCTACCCCAGTATTGAGAATAGCTTAAAAAAAAATATTTTTGGAAAATCTATGCAGTATGGAGAATATATTATATCATTAACACTTACAACATGAGTAAGTACAGAGAGTAAAAAGCAGAACCAGTAATTTTTCTTGAACGAAAATATATAATAATATATTTCATGGGAAAAACTCAAATCGCATGTTCTATCTAGAAGGTAGGAATATTCTAGATATAAAGTTAAATGTAGCAAGCAGTTTCAGTCTTGAGGCGTTTTTCTTGAAGATTTTTATTTAATTTTGGCGGCTTTTGTTGCTTTTCAGGACAAATATTTCAATATTCTTCAGAAAAAGAGCAGCATATTCCTTATTTCTAAAAGGCCTTTTGCGTTGAATTTGACGAATATAGTTTAGAAGAATATGTTCTAAAAATAAGTTTATTCCCCTCGCTCTAGTCCTAAAGTAAGTAGAAAAAGCACTTGGGTTATGGAATCAGAAACAACGAAGCTACTCTGGATGCATGTGTCTAGACCCGAGACAATATAGAAAAGTGACAACTGGGAAATGCGCCCGGTACCTCAGAGTTGGAGACACCGTGAAAATCGGTGGGCCACTCGACCCTGGAGGTCGTTTATAAATCTATTATTTGTATTATAAAGGGACTTATATGTGAATTAAACACATTGTAAGTAATTTATTTTACCATACGTTTATATCATCATAATATTTACGAAGCGTTCTATTATAGAATTATAAATACAAAATTTTTTAACGCACGGGAAATAATAACTCGGATACTTCTGTATTGAACTAGTTGTGTACGCAAAATGAGCAGCGCAAAGTCGATGGGGTCGGGTGTGTGTGCTCAGCGGAGCGGGTCCGCAGATCGGGCCTACAATGCACGTTGTTTATCCGCTAGGGCGCGGGGGTGGGGCGAGGGAAAGCGAGGGGCAGGGCTCCTGGCCGGGCCCAGAGAATTCAGTCTGTCGACGCCTGCCGCCGCAGTATCACGTGACCGTGAGTGCACCAGTGTCCCAGCAATTACTGACATCCCGACCTTCAATCCGTGCGAACGAGACGTCTATATCAAGGTGAGATGTATTTGATTTTTTTTCCTAAATATATAAACAGAATAAGTTTTGATGAAATTCATTTTTTTATTTATGAGCTATTTTCATAAGCTCACTTTATTTAATATTACGTAGAACCGAAAATCAGAGCAATAAATCTCGTAGCACTTCTCGTAGACACCATATGGTTTTATTGTCTTAGTTACTATTGCGCGCAGTGATGACAAAACAGGGCGAAAGCACCGGTAATGGTTCTATTTTCAGGGTCAAGACAAGGTCTTTCGAGTGAAGTTGTTGATAATTTGCGAGATCAAATGGGGCGAACGTAGCAATGCGCGACTCTCACGCCCGCAGCATTGTCATTTCTTCGTAATTGTCCTGAAAGCCTCGACCGTGTTCCCGACGCGGACCATGAAAGCCTTTGTTTCGTCGGACAAATTAAACTCTCTTCTCTAGAAATTTAAACACTTAAATGTAAATAATTAATTTTCGGATCGTTAAAAAATAAATAAATATCTTCATGCAATTCCCAATACAGGGGTAGACAGAGGTCGAGTCTAGACAATTAAGTCCCTTCGACCCACCTTTCACCGAAGATATTTTCGGGACAACGTGACAGGTGGTGAGCCCGTCGCCGTCTTTATGTCCAAGCCAACGATATTCGTACATAAGTTTTTGAAAAACCCATTGGTACGAGCCTACCAACTGGGGATCGAACTCGGGTCTATTGACTCGAAATTCCGACCACCCAACCACTCGCCTATCGTGACTTTTTTTTAACCTTGAGAAATTATGGACCAATAAATTTTGGTTTATAATTTCTAATTTCTATAACACAGTCAACAAATATAAAATATTTATAATCAGTCCACGGTGTTTAACATACTCGTAGAATTTCAAAGTATGACCAGATAGCTTAGTGGTTAGAACTGACTTTTATGCCGCAGGTTTCAGGGTTAGAATTTATAAAATAAAATAAAATATCTTCACGCAATTCTCAATACAGGGGTAGACAGAGGTCTAGTCTAGACATTTAAGTCCCTTCGACCCACCTTCCACAGAAGATATTTTTGGGACAACGTGACAGGTGGTGAGCCCGTCGCCGCCTTTATGTCCAAGCCAACGATATAATTCGTTATTTTTTTTTAAATCGTACAAGTAATTCTTGGTATTTAAGCTTTTAATTTCTGCGTAGCGTAAACATTCTGGTTCTTTGCATGAAGCATGATTACTGTTTCAAGCCTTGAAAATAAGAATCGCTACCTATTAAAGACATATGATATAAATATTTAAAAAATTAGATAAAATCTAGCGGCCAGGGGTCGGACATCGCATACGGATCAAAACCAGACATATATAAACTATAATGGAATACTTACTTATATATGCTCGTGCTACAGCACTTTCAATCAGACTCACGACCCAATATCCTTGTTGTTTGTGACTCTGCTTTCAAATATTTGGACAAACATATAATAAATACGAATGTTTGTACTCGAGTCATAGGTGTGATAATATAATTGTTCATCAATCATATGGACAATGAAAAAATCCTACTTTCGGATTAGATGCCGTGTGTGATTATTGTTACATTTCTTGGATATTATAATATGTAACAATCGAATAACAGAAAAGAGAAAATAAAAAAGGGTAGAAGTTGGATCTCGAAAATCACCGGGCCAAAACCCCAGATTCAATAATAGTTACGATTACGATACCAAAACAAAGTAAAATGATTACGGGCGATATATTTTGCAATTTCTACTCTGCGATCGCTTATTCAGTTGCCGAGGGTGGCAGATATGGCAAATTCTTTCTATAGTGCTAAGCTTTTTAAAATGTTCCACAGTGACATTTTACACATGGTGAGGAACGACATGAAGATGTGTATCTACACTGAATTTTTAACTAAATGTTTAGTATTTTATGACAGATGAAAAACGATCGGAAGAAAAGTACACTGACAATCTGTCACATTTTAAGTCTTTACTACGCCCACGGGACGAAATCTGCGTGACGGCTGAAACTGCTAACACGTGGTATCATTATCATTAGATATTAATAGGTTTGATGCATCAATCACTTGTATAGTGAACGTGGCACCTGTCATATCATCAATATTGTGTTCGTGTTTATATTTCTGACAGATAAATTACATTTTCGATATCATTCGTGTCAACTTGGTAATGCTGTTTTCATTTCAAACGGAATTCGTATTTACCTATCTATATAATAAAATAATTCATGAATTTTAAAGTGAGTGCGTCGAGATATTCTATCCCACCTATTTCTTTAATTCTTTTCTTAAATAAAGCATCACGCGTTGGAAATTACTTGACTTTACCTCTTCAACTTATATTCAAATGCAATTTTCCCTATTTCTCAACAAATATAATAGTCCAACAAACTGTTCCGTTTAATCAAATATTTCATTTAACATGCAATGTTTTAATGCTGTAAGCATTTAATGTTTGTCAGTCAATATTTGAAATCACCTAACTTTACTTATCAAGTTATACTCAAACGCGATTTTGCCCCATACTTTTGTGTATTTTCAAGGCTCTACTTTTTGTTTTTCTGGTTTCAATGGGGTATGCGGCACGTTTTGGTAAAAAAACCTTTTGATGGCGCTTCTTTCAGTTCAGCTCCACCAGAGAAATGGAGTCATGCTGCTGCTCATTCACCATGCAATAAATCGGGAGCCAAATGTATTTTCAAGGCTTTTAACACCCCCTTTCTTCACTTCACACCCAAGTGGGTATAAATGGGGTGGTACTTTCCCTTGCCGTAACCACACTGCACATTTATGTATATAGCTCTATGTGTCAGTACTTCTTAATCTGAAGACGTAGAAATATCTTGATAAAGCCAGGCTTCTCTGCATACTGTTTAAAGATAGCGACAGTCGAAACTGAATTAATGAAATGAGATCACGAAAATTTGCGACTGGAGCATCAAAACATCGTTTAAAAGTATCTGCCGTATATATGACCCATCTTTATATATAAAAATTCAGCTGTGAAAGCGGAGCGATAGCGGAGTTGTTGGGTGGTCGGAATTTCGAGTCGAGAGAACCGAGTTCGATCCCCAAGTGGCAGTACCAATGAGTTTTTCAAAAAACTTTTGTACAAATTTTATCGTTGGCTTGGACATAAAGGCGGCGACGGGCTCACCACCTGTCACGTTGTGCCGAAAAATATCTTCGGTGGAAGGTGGGTCTAAGGGACTTAATTGTCTAGACTTGACCTCTGTCTACCTCTGTATTGGGAATTGCGTGAAGATATTATTATTATTATTTGTATATATTATAGCTGTGAAAGCTTAATTTTTGTGGAACATTTCTCTAAAATAGTATTTGTGTGTATTTTACTGCGAAGTATCCACAGAACTAAATTACCAGCAGTAGGTAAAGGTACCTTTACATAGATGACGTGTTTTCTCGGTGAATCTATGTCCAAAAAAACGTAAATGAAAATCTTCACAATGCATATATACGCCTATATACTCGTAAATAGGTTATCGAGATATGTATAGATAGTCCCGAATTATCGGTGATTCAAGTGGTAGGTGGTGATGGTAGGTGCCGATCGAAATCGCGTCGAGTTCAATCTCCTGAAGATTGCCTCGTACCAATGATTTTTTTTTTCAAAACTTATTTACGATTTATGTAGTTGACTTGGACAGGGTCACTGCCATTTTCTCCCAAAACAAGCTCCGGTGAGATATGTTACGAAAGGAAAAAACTAGATAATTTATATACGCATCTCATCGGTGTGTGTAAATGGTACTACTTTGTCACTTATATTACGTTTGAAATTTATCTAGATAAATGTCATTTGTGAGAAAATTTTATTACATACAAAAAAAACATTTATAAGCAAAATTGTTAGAGCATCATATTTTGATGCCATGCTATGTTGTTCGCCAAGATATTTAGTTAGGGCTACAGGCAATAAAAATGGTTTTCAAAAAAGGGTCCGAAGGGTCTATTCAATCGTTTTCAACAAAGAGTACAATAAGGATAACTTATAAGCTATGCTGGAAAAACGGTTCAAAGAACTAACTTTGTAGATATTTTAGACAGACATTTAGTTGTAGGTACACCCCTAGACTGAAGTTGTATCTTGAGAGCTTACAAATAATTTTAATAAATAAATAAATATCTTAACGCAATTCCCAATACAGGGGTAGACAGTGTACTTATGTACGAGTTGGCTTGGACATAAAGACGGCAACGGGCTCACCACCTGTCACGTTGTCCCGAAAATATCTTCGGTGGAAGGTAAATCGAAGGGACTTAATTGTCTAGACTGGACCTCTGTCTACCCCTGTATTGCGAATTGCGTGAAGATATTTATATTTATTTATTTACTTAAAAATATATAAATTGTATATGATATCCATTATATTGTAAAAATTAAGTACAATTGTATACAATTGTATTACTTGTATCATTGTCACATGAATATATACCAACACATATAACAATGTTACAAAATTAACCTAAATATTAATAAAAAAGGCGGCACATACAAAATTCATGAACATGAGCACTGTCCCTAATATTTTGGCGCAGACCCAACTGCTACAAATTGATTGGAAACTTATATCGTCGCATACAGCCTACTCGTATACCTGCCAAATTTCAGTTTTATCGATGAAATTCGGATGAAATTGGTAAGTGTCCTGACTATTTCTTAGTAGACACGGAATCTACGACTAGTTAATAGTTACAGTAATATATGCATATTATACTAAAATGTTATAATTTACTAAAAATTTGCTTGGAAAACTTACCCATAAATATACGCACAGTTTATAAGTTCAAGCTATTCAGTACTTTGCGTATAAGTCTTTAAAAAGACACTGAATTTGTTCTGTTATAAAATAATGAGCTCTTTAGGAAAGAGATATAGAAGATAATAGCAGAAATAGTGTATGTATAAAGGAATTGTATCTCAAGACAATGTTAAAAATATTCAGATACAAGAAACAACATTGTATGTATTTATTAAACACATTGTTCACTCGTTAAAAAAATAAGCAAAATCCATTATATTTTATTATATTTTATATGTTATATAGTCACGATAGCTAAGTGGTTCGAGTCGAGAGATCCTAGTTCGATACCCAGGTGGCAGGCTCGTACCAATGAGTTTTTTCATAACTTCTGTACGATCGTTGGATTGGACGTAAAGACGGCGACAGGCCTACCATCTGTCACCTTATCCCAAAATTTCTTCGTCGAAAGGACTTAATTGTGTAGACCTCTATCTAACTCAGTATTAGGAATGGCGTGAAGACATTTTTTTATTATATTTATATTATTATGTATATTTACGGCACTGCTTTGCTTGCATCTACACTCTATTGCACTGACAAATTCGTTTTTGATAAGTATAGAATGCGAACAGAATACATAATACAGTACCTAGAAATAAAAAAAAATTCCAAAATCGATTTTACATCTTCTGAACGATTAGCTCGTTTCTTTTGTATTTATAGGGAATCTATATATATTCCTCTTGGCTCTACCACGTACATGAAGAAGATAGCTTAGATTTGACGACCACTGTGCACGAGTACCGCACGCACCGTTTTTAATTTCTGGAGTCCAGCTTTAAGGTTTCAGTTCGATTCCCGCTCAATTTAGAAAACACTTTCTACATTTTATTGGGTCTGGTTGTTTGTAGTACCTTCGTTGTTTCTAATTCCATAATACAAGTAAGTTTCTTACATTGGGATGAGAGCAATGTATGTGATGTTATCCGTATCGATGAATGTATTTATTTATTTATTTATAGCTCAAATGAGCTAATGTCATGTTAATACATAGTGATAATCAGATTTAGTAACGATATTAAAATAAAATGATTAAACACGTCTAGACAAAGTTTAGACGGCGTACCTCATGCGACTTCCGTCAACCGCCCACGCGTCTGTTAGTTTATTTTGGTCGCCGCCCACGCTCGCGTCTAGCTACCCGCGTGCTCAAAAACGTGAGTAATTCGAGGTTGTGTTCAATTTTGTTTTGAGGAGAATACTAAAAGTGAAACGTATAAGTGTTAATTACATATTTAATTAAAATTTATGTTTATCCTGTTTTGTAATATAAAATGTAAAATCAGGGCAACTCCTGCTTCGAGTATTAACATATAATTTTGTAATAAAACATAATTTCTTAAATGAATAAACACAACAACAGCACATATATTGTCCTGATCCCAAAGTGCGTAAATTATCATTATGAAATCAGCAATAACTAAGGTACCACAAATATACACGCCTGAGAAAATGTAGAAAAAGTATTTTCTGCATTGACCCGACCCGTAATCGAACCTGGGACCTCAGTGTTGGCGTCAGCATGAAAACAGTTTTCATGCTGTCGCCAACGGGCGACCCACGGAGGTCCACCACGTCAAATACATACATAGATAGGGAAAACATTTCACTAAAAAGTTTATTAGCATATGTAACAGAATTTACTTCGAAATGTCTGCAAGAATTTTTTTTTAGCTTTTTCGCTAATATGCACACCGGCACAATTAGCGGAATACAAAAAAAACTTATTTTTCATAATATATCATCAAAGACTGGCTAGTTCAGCTATAATTTTTATTTAGAACGTTAATATCTTTTATCAAAATTAAATTCGGTATTAAAAGATGTTTGTTACTTCATGTCTAATTATGATTTGGTTTTAATATACACCTAATAATTTCTATACTCTGCCTTTTTAGAACTTAAAAAAATTATCTTGACGCCATTCCCCATAGAGGGGCAGACAGAGGTGACAGGGATAACGTGACAGACATCGATATAATTCGTACTTAAGTTTTTGAAAAAACCGTTTGGTACAAACTTGCCACCCGGCGATCGAACTCGAGTCTCTTGATTCCGCCTCTTGATCTTTGCCTTTCTGATATGACTTCTGGTCATTAATATTGTAATCTAGGATATACTTCTCTAGTACGGTACTGGATCTACGATGGAAACCAATTCATAAATTTCAGTACCAATAGGAAAATTGGTACCAAATAGTATAAATAGTATTGGTACCAAAGTTATTTTTGTACCAATAGGACAATGTAGAAAAAGATTGAAATAAATTGTAATAATAATAAAATGAAATAAAAGATTGTAATAATAAAAATACCTTATACTGAACCTAATTGTACGTTTTGTCATGAACGTCTGGAATGCCTTGTTCTCCATCTAGTTGGGGCGTTTAAAAAGTGTATTATTATCGACCATTCAAGGACAAACGATTTAACGAGTTCGATAAATCGATTGCACAAATTTTAAACTGCATTGATGTAATATAGAACTACATATACCACTAGTCGGAAAACACTTTAAAACCCCCGTTAAATTCTCATTATGTTGAACTTTTGGTGAAGCTAAATAAGACACATTTGTCCTTCTATATTTTTTTCCATTTAAGTCCACTGAAGTGCTTTATCGTATGAGCGGGGTTGCCATAATTGCCACGCTTGAAAGGCGGACGGGCGATTGCAGTATTACAGTATTGCAGATTCGTACTTTAGTCGCTGCTGTCCGTTACGGTCTGCTGAATTTTAGTACATTACTTATTTTATATTTTTCCGAATGGTTAACTCGCCATCTCCCGGTAACACGCAACCATCTATCGGTAGCTGATTTTCCTTTAGTCGGCTCTTACGACGCCCACAGGAAGAAACAGTATATTCTTACGCCGTAACTTCACGGTATTAAACATAAAAGGTAGAAAATAAAACGTATAGCTAAGAAAGTATAGCGAAAAAGTTAAGTACGTAGGCAGCACAATACACGAAACACGTGTATTGTGCTGTCTACGTACGTACTATTTTCATGCCTCACAGTCAATCTTCTCCGAATCTTCTTGACCGATAATGTTGAAAATTGGTGCCATATATCAATTTGTGTGAATATGCAGGGGAGTGACGGGAATAGATAAAATCTGCATATTTTATCATTGTATGGGGGGCACGATGGAAAATAAAAAAAATGATATCTTCATCATGTAATATCACAAGAACTTGTGAGGATTCCCAACGAATTTGGATCTACTTGTACTGAATTCCGATCAACCAACCACTCTGCTCTAATGATTCAAGTAAAATATCCTTTGTTATTCGTTGGGAAGAAAGAATCTTATTTTCATTTAAGAAAGTTGTTTGTACGATTGTTGACCGTACGATTTTTTGCTATATAAAACAACACAAGCAAAGGTTTTCTGATTCGCTTTAATAAACAACGTCATTATATCGAGATAGACTTATTATATCTATTGACAATTATTTCATTCCGGTAGACTTATTTCATTCCTCGTAAAGAATACTGTGATTTCACAATATCGTTTGTATAACTTTTATTGCTATGCTATTTCTTTGTCTGGCGTAGTCATTCCTTTCATTCCTTTGTTTATAAAATAAATATCTTCATATTTTTCCAATACTGGGGTAGATAGTGTTCTAGATAATTAAGTAATTTTGACCCACCTTGGGTTATGACTATTTGTCCCGGGTTCGATTACCAAATGGGTCAATGTAGAAAACCACTTTTCCTATATTGTTTTGGTGGTGTGGGTGTTTGTGTTTCTTGATTGATTTTGATTTGACTTGATTACACAAATGGGATGTAATGAGATCAGAGTTTTATAATAACTTACTTGGCAAACACACAAGTGCTTTAGCTAGTTACTTTGGGCTCATAGCAATGTATGTGATTTTTTTCACATCTTAAGTATTTATTTATGTAATAAAACTTCGGATACACTTTTCAAGGAAAAAGGCTTTTCCTGTAGTTGCTTCACACTACCCGCGAAGACGAAGAAGAAACCCACTTTATCGCCAATGATAAGGAGACAATTAATATTATAAACAGAAAGGTTCTCGATGTTCAGATGGCTTGGAATGGTTATTTGTGCCTATGTTCAGTAGTGGACTTTTAATAGGGGAAAGAAGTGGTTTAGAAATAGAGAGCCTATTACATAAGCCTATTGGCGCTCAAGTTATGTGATTTAACACAACACAAGGTTTACATAGGTTGATAAAAATGATGATTGAAAATTATTTTCGTGTGCTTTACGAAATACAACAGGCACTCTATAGGCAGTAGCTACACTCAATTACTATCTGGAGGGTTCTTAGTTAAAACAATTGAAAACAACAACTATTGAAAAAGGTGGCAGAATTACCAGCAATATGTTCACAGAATACAAGCGTTATGGACATGAGGTTATGACTTATGTTAAGTTTAATAGTTTTAAGTTGATTGAAACAAATGAAAATTGTTCTATGAAAAGCACAACATGTAATGATTCCTTGCATCTATATTCGTCTTTTATCTAAACCAAATAGTTGTTAAGCTGTTTAGTACTGGTAAAACCTATCTGGTACTTTTTTCACATAAATGAGGTAAGAAAAATAAAAGTAAGAAAAAGTCCATAAAAGTTCTACCACCTAAAGATTTTGTAATTAAATATAACACCGCTTGTTTTTCCTTTAACGCAATCAGAACTCTAATGACAAAATTATTAAGGCGGAAATTCTATAAATGTTTTTACCCCCAGCATCCACAAATATTCCCAAATTGAATTTGCGATTTAATTTGGAACGTACAGTAAACGCTGGGCGCCGCTTAAAATATAAATCTCATAGAGCTCTCTCACCTCAACGCAACTAATTTACGAGGGCCTCGTTCCCTCTGACATTTAAGAGAATTTACAATAATTTCCACCAGAATCCCGACTGATTACAATTTAAATGGAAATAAACATAAAAATTGGAAGAGACACATTGTTCACTCGTTAAAAAATAAGCAAAATCCATTATGTTTTATTATATTTTATATGTTATATAGTCACGATAGCCGAGAGGTTTGGGTGATCGTATTTAAAGTCAAGAGACGCGAGTTCGATCCCCAGGCAGTAGGTTCGTACCAATGGGTTTTTTCAAAAACTTATGTATGCTTTTTTTATAGAAAAGGCCGGCAAACGAGCTGGCGGCTCACGTGATGGTAAGTGATCACCGCCGCCCATGAATACCCGCAATACATAGGCATAGCAGATGCGTTGCCGGCCTTAGAGAGCCCCCCCTCTGAAGAATTCGGGTCTCTTGACTCAAATTCCGATCACCAAACCACTCGGCTATTGTGACTACTAAAAACGTTCTACTGTTATTATAATAACACTGTTATAAAGAACGAATGTCGCTTTCAGATAACATAGAGCGAGTACCATAGATTTCTTTAAAATAACTTGACCTTTTGGTTTTCGTGAGCGGCGACGATAAATCAATTACACGTTTCGGGCTACAGATAGCTGGTTATCTACGAGAACACGATATTTAGGTTTATGTCTTATGTCATTATTCACCTAGAACTTATATAACACTTACCCAGTACGTCGGAAAGTCACGACAGCAGAGTGGTTGGGTGATCGGAATTCGAGTCAAGAGCTTTCAGTATTATTATTCGATTCGATCCCCAGGTGGGCTCGTACCAATCGATTTTTCAAAAACTTATTACGATTTATATCGTTAACTTGGACATAAAGACGACGATGGACTCACCACCACCACACACGTTATGCCAAAAATATCTCCGGACGAAGGTGGGACGAGATATATATGTTTATATAACGTCATCTAAGAAAGGGGTATATTTTGTATGCAACTATTTATGTGGTCTACTAGTTATGTGGTTTCTGGCTTAAAACTAATGAAATTGGTATGTAGTCTATTAATAACAATTATTAATTATTATATTAACTAAATTTACGGAATTACATCCAAGGTTAAAACTAGAATGACAATTTGTTTATGAAAATTTTAGAATTAGTGCCTATTGTAGTTAGTAATTAGGCTTCTGTTTTTTTTATTTACAAGTACGCTTTCTTGGATCTACTAGAGAGCTAGTGGAGGATAAACATGGAAGACCATCTTAAACGCTGTTAAATATCTTCTCGCCATTCTCAATATTGGTATAGACAGGGTCCTAGACAATAAAGTCCATTCGACTCATATTTCCCCGGAGCCGACGTTAAAGGTGGCGAGCCTGTCGTTGTCTTAGTGTCTTTTTTTTATAGAAAAGGCCGGCAAACGAGGAGGCGGCTCACGGCAATACCAGAGGCATAGCAGATGCGTTGCCGGCCTTAGAGACTACCCCAAGATTGGGGGAGGGTGGGGTGTGTGGGCCTCCGGTTACCTGCACACAAAGACTGCAATGCAGACCTGCAGACTAAACACAGAAGTTTGTTAGACTTCTACTTTACGCCGGTATTGTGTGAGGTCGTGGTACTTCCCCGGTCGAGCTGGCCCATTCATGCAACAACAAAAGCTGATGCGTGGCTCTACCACTGTAATGTAAGTTAACGGAACTAAGTTAACGGAACAATTCATACATAAGTTACGATGAACGTTCCTATGGCCGTTCTTCCAGGAATCGACCTCGAGTCCCATGAATGGAATTCCGAACGCCTAGCCACTCGATCGTTGTGGCTCTAACTAACATCAATGAAAGATATAACGAAAAAAATATGAGAGCTTATTGATGTGAAACATCTATAGCCGCACGTAAAACCGATTTCTGGCGTGGCGACGCATGCCTGCATGTATACTAATTTACACCCTATTACCTGAAAATTAAGGTTTATAATTAAACACTGAAATCCCTTTTTTATATTTAATTAATTATATTCATATTAGTGACTATGTAAATTATATTAAGATTTCATTTTTACATGAAAGGTCATTTCCTTATAGTCAAAAAGGTTCAATAATTTTTAAAACGAATAAATACAAACTACCATTAAAATTACCTGGAGTTTTTAATGTAAATTTGCAAGAGCTGAATCAATGCCATTAATGACATTTCTTCAAAAAGAATTTCAATTGCAAATCAACAACAATCCAAAAGAATCTACTAACAAATATGGAACAACTATAGATGCTGTAATTGTGAGTTACCTTGATAATGTTTCATCCAATACTTTTGTAACGTAATAAATAAATATATAAATATCTTCACGCAATTCCCAATACAGGGGTAGACAGAGGTCAAGTCTAGACAATTAAGTCCCTATGACCCACCTTCCACCGAAGATATTTTCGGGACAACGGGACTTTACTACTACGGGACTTTTGTAACGTAGTTTAGTTATCATCGACCAATCGTCACAGTA
The DNA here is from genome assembly GCA_029286605.1 of Sericinus montela. NCBI lineage: Eukaryota > Metazoa > Arthropoda > Insecta > Lepidoptera > Papilionidae > Sericinus > Sericinus montela. The sequence goes on from JAGSMR010000070.1 coordinate 3,160,650, forward strand.
ATACCGGCAGAGGAAAAATCGAACATATACTAACTATAACTGAAGTCACAGAGAGAGAGAGAAAATATTTAAATTGTGGCCACTTGATATTAATTTCGAATTTTTATATCCAATGTAAATAAATGCTTATTAAATAAAGTTACCATTTTCTGTAAGAAATTCGTAATACTTCATTCTTTCATTAGTATTTTCTTAGTACTTCATTTTTTTATTCCTGTAATAATATTATCTTTTATGCATATTACTTGTACATACACGATATTTCACATCTGCCAGGCGTCCCATGACGGCTCACATTTTTTTTTATGTTATGTCATGGTTCTATTTTAGGAAGCGGTACTTAAAACAACGACATAGTAACAAACGCTTCTCGTCCGTTTGCGAGTTGCACTCTTATAAACTTGTGGTTGTTATTTCATTCATTTCAAAAAAATATATAAACTACTCATGTGTTATGGGACATGACTTTTATAATCTTAAATAATAAATACATAATAATAAATAAATAAATATCTTCACGCAATTCCCAATACAGGGGTAGACAGAGGTCTAGTCTAGATAATTGAGTCCCTTCGACCCATCTTCCACCGAAGATATTTTCGGTATAACTTGTCAAGTAAAAGTAATATTTGTATATATATATATATATATATATATATATATATATATATATATATATATATATATATATATATATATATATATATATATATATATATATATATATATATATATATATATATATATATATATATATATATATATATATATATATATATATAATATTCCCGGAAGCTCAAAACTTGATATGTCACGCTTATCCTACTTCGAGTTCCATATTTTTATTTATTTATCTTCACGCACAATCCCTGACGGGGTAGCCAGAGAGGACAGATCGCCAAGTGTCACGATCCCTACATACTTCTTTCGCTTCTTTCAGATTCATCATCTTCTTCATACATGCACGTTTAGGTATCCGAGTACTCTTGACCCTCCTCTCTTCGAGCAATTTGCTCACATGGTCTTCGAAAGTTAGTCTCGGTCTACCTCGACACCTTTTAATATTAACTTTCGCGCTATATATTTTCTTCACCATTCGGTCTTCACTCATTCGCTCAACGTGCCCAAACCATCGAAGCACGCCCTTATTCATTTTTGAGACAAGGTCATCTTTCAAACCTGCCATATTGCGAATCTCTTCGTTTCGCTTTCCGTCGGCCATGGCAAGGCCGCACATTTTACGAAGAGATCGCATCTCCACTGCATTCAACCTGCTTTTATGCTTCTTCTGGCATATCCAGGTTTCACTGCCATATAACAAAGTCGGTACCAACACTGCGTTATATATTGCAAGGCGTGCACTTTTCACAACGCCTTGCCTTTTGATTAACGCAGTCAGGGCACCATTGACTCTGTTCCCGGCAGCGACACGCCTGTCCACATCTAAATCACATCTTCCATCCCGGCTAAACCCACTCCCCAAGTAAAATTGTATACTTCACCTGTTCTAGACATTCCTGATTTACCCAAATTTCGCACTTCGTTCTTTCTTCGTCCCTTTCAAATACCAGAACCTTAGTTTTATTAGCATTCAAACGGAGACCATTAATTTCACATTCTTCTTTCATACATGTGACTAATGCCTGCAGTTCTGTCTCTGATGGTGCTATAAGCACTGCATTATCAGCATAAAGCAGACAATTTACTTTTATGTCACCCAATTTCACACCCAAACAGCTATCTTTCAGCTTCTGTAAACAGCTGTCGAGATACAGTATGAATAGCCAGGAAGAAATGACACAACCCTGTTTTACGCCCGTTTGGACGCTAAACATGGGTGACAGGTCATGCCCTACCCGCACACAGGCTTTACAGTCACAGTAAAGTGACTGCACAGCCCTTAGCAATCGACCATCCACACCATACCCCGGCAACAGTTCCCACATTTTCTTCCTTACAACCTTATCAAATGCTTTCTCAAGATCCACAAAAGCACAGAAAATCTTCTGGTTAGCAGCCAGAAGCTTCTCCGTGATCATGCGGAGAAAACATTTGATCCGTGCATCCTCTTCCAGGTCTAAATCCGCATTGTGCCTCCCATAGAAATCTTTCCGATTTATCTTGCATCCTACGTGTCAAAACCTTCGAGTAAACTTTACTTGCTAAACTGGTCAAGCTGATCGCCCGATAGCACCCGCAGTCATAATGTGAACCTTTACCTTTATATAAAGGCACAATGACCGCGGATCGCCAATCATCCGGAACAGCCCCGTTCGCCAGCACAAATTGCACAGCAGATGAAAGCTGTCCCAGACGCGTGGCCGACCATACTTGACCATTTCAGCAGTAACTCTGTCTAGTCCCGCAGCCTTACCACATTTCAAACTTCTAATCGCACATTCAATCTCTTTCATACTGATGACCTCAGTGTCATCGAGGTCCGAGTCTGGCGTACCAATCACGGCGTCACCCCCGGATCCCTCACTAAGATCATCACACGCATACATCTCTCTATAAAATTCGCTCCATCGCTGCAAGACGTCCGATTTTTCTGAGAGGACGTCATTGGTTCCCGAAAGCACTTTATTCATTCTTAAGGCTGTCGCACCACTCCGGCTCCTTCCAACCTCTTTCCAGAAGAGTTTGGAGTTCTCCTTGAAGTTGTGCGACAACCTTTCGTCCGCTTCCATTCTACTCCTTTCACGCACTTCCTCAATAAATGCTTTCGTGTGAACTTTCTGGAGCTTATATCTTTCTTTCCTCTTCTCTCTCATATCCTTATTATTACTAGAGGCCAAGTAGTCTAACCATGCTTTCTTCTTCTTATTTACAGCTTCTTTCACTTCGTCATTCCACCATGCATCACCCTTTTTACTACTACCTCTTTTCACAGTTCCACACACGTCTTCCGCTGCACTAACCATTCCATCTCTAAGGCTCTGCCATATTTCTTCCACACATTCTTTCCTGACACCAATGCTGTCCAGCTTTTCGGCTATCCTTGCTTGATATTTATTCCTAGTGTCCGCTTCCTGAAGCTTCCAGCTTCGGATGATACCGACCGACTGTGGTTCTGGTATCGCCGTCCAGTGGCGCCAACCCGCGACCAGACCCCTAAATCTAGTAATCACTAGATAGTGATCCGTTCCCAGGTCAGCACCTCGGAACACTCGCGTATCCATCACCTGTTTTCGCAGTCGGTCATCCACCAGGAATAAATCGATCATACTTCTCTCATTCTCTCTTGTTCTAGTATACATGTGGATTTTCTTGTGACTAAACATAGTGTTTGTCACAAGAAGACTCTTTTCCTTGCATACAGCCAGATTGGCGATAAAAGGGTTAACGATGCTTGCCAGCATCGTTAACCCTTTTATCGCCAAACATTCCATGCACCGACTCGTACCCTGGCCGAGCGGTACCAACCCATCCATTCAAATCACCACATACAACAATTCTTTCGTTTCCTCTAACCAAGTCTAGAACTTCTCTTACATTCTCCCAAAACTCCTCCAGCTCAGCTCTGGACGACGAAGCCACCGGCGCATAAACAGCCAAAAGGAATAACTTCGTCAGTCCCAATTTAAAGCGAACCCAGAGGAGTCTCGAGTTCACAATCTTATATTCAGTCATAACATCGACCAACCGAGACGACAGCAGCACCCTCACTCCCTGGCAGGCGCTCTCGCTCTGGGACTCCGGACCATAGAGCTAACGCCCCGCCAGGGAGCTCTTCAGTACCGCTGCCCTTCCGCTTGGTCTCCGACAAACACACGACATCTAATTCTCTTTCTTTCATTATTTCGATCAACTCATTCGTCTTATCTCTCATGCCTCCTCTAACATTCCACGTGCCAACTCTGCACTCCTTCCTCCACCAGTTCGAGTTCCATAGATTTTCAAATAGTAGCTTCAGCCTGAACCTAGTCACAAAGGATGCTGTTTATAAAGTTATGACAAATCTGCACTCAAATGCTCAAGGTTATGATGAAATAACGTTAAATATGCTCCTATTAACCTGTCCGGATACTTTAGATACCGTTTCGGCATTAGTAAATACCTCAATTACTACCTCTGTGTTATTACTTATGGAAAATAGCCATAGTAAGGCCGCTTCCTAAAAACAATAATCCTCTTGATGTTAAGGAACTCAGGCCAATAAGTATTCTGCCGTGTCTTTCGAAAGTACTCGAAAAAATAGTCTGCCAACAAATGACAGATTATATAGAAAAGCAGAGTATTTTGCCAGATGCTCAATCTGGGTTCAGGAGGGGTCGTAGCACTGTATCGGCGTTACTAGATGTCACAGATAATATACTGCATGCTCAGGATGTAGGATTATGCACATTGCTGGTACTGTTGGACTTTTCCCGAGCTTTCGATGGAATTAACATTTCCCTTCTCCTATCAAAGTTAAGTTACTACGGCTTTGATGCAAAAACAGTGAAATGGTTCCATAGTTATCTAAATAACAGATCACAACTGGTTGATATAAAAATGTCTGATGGTTCTTCCCTATGCTCTGAATTATCCCCGATTAATAGAGGAGTTCCTCAAGGATCGATTTTGGGACCAATTTTGTTTGCGTTGTATTCTGCAGGTGTTACAAAATGCATTTTGACCTGTAAGTACCACATCTATGCCGACGATATACAAGTTTACTTAACTTTTAAGGCAGAAGACATAGATGTGGCCATATGTGATCTTAATGCAGATTTACAAAGAGTTGCAATGTGGGCTAAGAACAATAACCTTCTTCTTAACCCAACAAAAACTAAATATTTATTGTTGGGGCCCAGGAAAAAAGTAGCTACAATACCAACAGTATCGCCCACACAGCCATTGCTATTAGGCACTCCCATTGAACGCGTGTACGAGGCTCGGGATCTGGGTCCGAACATTGATGCAGAATTGAGATTCGAGAAGCATGTAGTTGACTGTGTGAAATCTTGTTTTTATAGACTAACAATTTTATATAGAATCAGGCCTTATCTTTGTATTACTTTACGTGAACAATTGGTAGAATCACTCGTGCTCTCGAAGCTTAGTTATGCCGATTCTGTTTACGGCCCTAGATTGCTGGCTCGTACACAGCGTCTTATACAACGGGTTCAAAACGCATGTGCTAGATTTTGTTATGTTATTCCTCCGCGTAGCCACGTAGCACCATTTTTAAATAAACACTACATTTTAAAAATGAAATCTAGGCAGAAGCTCCACTTAGCGTGCCTTCTATTTGGCGTACTAAATAGTCAAAAGCCAGGGTATCTATATAGAAAGCTAATGTTAGTATCCCAAAACAGAGGTTGCAAAAGAAGGCAGTGTGCACAGCAACTTTCTATTCAACTCCACAGAACCGCGGCGTTTCGAGGCAGTTTCAGATACGCTGCCTCAAAATATTGGAATAACATTCCACCGCCAATTAGAAATGTCAAGAATATTAACACATTTAAATTAAAATTAAAAAAATTCCTCATCGAGACGCAAAGGCAACATGAAGAGCTCCAACACAATATTTCCATAATATAACGTAGCATTTTTGCTATGATCTTTCTTTAGTATTCGTGTTACTATTCCCTAAAACCTGCTATAACTATAATTATTATTTTTTTTATATTATTGCAACTTAACACTGATATTTATATATTAGTTACTATTTTATTACATGTTTAGTTAATAGTTTAATAAATACATATATAGCGACATCATCACGTGCATTGCCCTGATCCCAAAGTAAGCAACTTAAGAACTTGTATTATTGAATTAGAAACAACGCAAATACTACAACTACCCAGACCCGAGAAAATGTAAAAAACGTGTTTTCTGCATTGACCCGACCGCTAATCGAGCCTGGGAAATCGGGCTCGGGAATCGACCACAGAGCTGGCGACACCATGAAAACCGGTGTTAAAATAACAATATATTACAATTAAATACAATATAATTTTTATTTATTTATCTTCACGCACAGTCGCTAATGGGGTAGCCGAAGAGAACAGATCGCCAAGTGTCACGATCCTTACAAACCTCTTTTGCTTCTTTCAGATTCATCTTTTGCTTCATACACGCACGTTTAGGTATCCGAGTACTCCTGACCCACCCCTCTTCGAGCAATTCGCTCACATGGTTTTCGAAAGTTAGTATCGGCCTACCGCCACCCCTTTTTGTATTTAACTTTTAAATGTTATTTCATATTTTATATTTTTTATTATTTGTTTGAACCTCCCATCTTTTCACTATTACAAAGGCAGAGAATGCCACTAGGCTTTTAGTCTGCCTATTGTAGCCCTTAGTCTAAAGCGTAAACAATAAAGAATAAATAAATAAATATGGGGCTGAGCTAGCTAAAAGTTTACTGACAAAGCAGAGATACATTATTAGGGCTTACATGTGCCACCTATATTTCGGAACGCTGTTTTTAAACTAAATTACGTAATGCAGTGTTTGTAAGGATTCCTGAACATATGTTCTTCTCTATATTTAAAGTTGTATTTCGTTTTTCCCCATTGAGACTTATTCGGGATTTGGGAAAGAGCCAAGAACTTTATTTGGTCATTTGCAGTAAAGTTACTGGACTAGTTGAAAAATTGTTCGGTGGAAAATCGTAAGACTACGTTCTATGCAAATACTTTAATTTATGTATATATTTTAATAAGGAAACCTTGTACATATGTTTAAAAATTATATACATTGGTTTTGACGAGCTACGTAGATGAGTGGCGTGCACACCACCGGAGGTGTCACCAGCTCTGAAGTCCCGGGTTCGATTTCCGGTCGGGTCAATGTTATAATAATAAATAATAAATATCTTCACGCAATTCCCAATACAGGGGTAGACAGAGGTCAAGTCTAGACAATTAAGTCCCTTTGACCCACCTTCCACCGAAGATATTTTTGGGACAACGTGACAGGTGGTGAGCCCGTCGCCGCCTTTATGTTCAAGCCAACGATGAAATTCGTACATAAGTTTTTGAAAAACTCATTGGTACTGCCACCTGGGGATCGAACTCGGGTCTCTCGACTCGAAATTCCGACCACCCAACAACTCGGCTATCGTGACTTTTTGGTCGGGTCAATGTTGAAAACACCTTTTCTACATTTTCTCGGATCTGGGTGTTTGTGATCCTTGTTTCTGTGCTTAAGCTCTTGTGTTTTGCTCAAAGCTTTGTATGTGATTTTGTCCTTATCTATGTATGTACGTCTATCGGAAACTAACGATTTTCTGACGTTTTGCTACACATTAACAGGCATAAATAAATGAAGAGATTTAACTCTTCATTTATTAATGCCTGTTTTTGGCTTCGGCGCCATCTACTGTTACTATTGAAACAGCTTCTATTAATTTTCAGTCAGGAAATACTAATAATAAAATTTGAACTGACGCGTGTAGGATACTGTGACTCAGAGGTACAAACGTTGCCACGATATGGCATAGGTGGCGGGTTCGAATACTGCCCGTGTTAGTTGAAATTAAAAAAAAATCCTCTTTAATTTTATAACAAAAAGTTTATGCATTACTAAAGGTTTACGTTAATAATTATTTACGTAAAGTAGGCACTCAAGAGACTAACTCTAAGATTACAGACATCTGATTCATTTACGTCGACAACAAAAAACGTAGGATTTACTTGCGGACGTGGCAAAGAAATATCCCAGGAAAATTCTTTTACGAAATATAAGTTGATAAATTCAATTTATCCTTTGCGATCCGAGGGAAGAAATCGGAATAGTTGTAACATGCAAGTAAGCTCGGTTCAGATCAAAAGCTCAAGTCTAGCGTAATGCAAAATTTTCTACTTACCCTGTAAAAGTTTTCCAATATTTGTGTTATTTGTTGTAAAGCCAGCGTATTAGATTTCGATAAGTTTGAGATGTAGGAAGCTTTTTTAAAGTGTGCTTTGTATGTCTGCCTGTCAAGAAAACTTCCTCTACTAGATATTTTCAACAGAATATCAACGAATATACTGGATTTATTTTTATTATTAGACTCTAAGTTTTCCTGAACTGATTAAGCCCATGGTAACAAATTTCACTAATCACGGGTAAGGAGTAAATCGTAAAGAAAAAACGATAGCCGAGTGGCTGAGTGGTCGGAATTTCGAGTCGAGAGACTCGAGTTCGATCCCCATGTGGCAGGCTCGTACTATTGGGTTTTTTCTAAAGCTTATGTACGAATTATAACGTTGGCTTGGATATTTAGACAGCGACGGGCTCACCACCTGACACGTTGTTCCAAGAAGGTGGAAGGTGGGTTGAAACTACTTAATTGTATAGACCTCTGTCTACCCCTGGGACTTCCAAGTAGGGAATGGCGTGAAGATATTTATATTTATGGGCGGTGCCGTATATGACTCTTTTTAGTATTTTTTTCCTTTTATCGAGTTTTAAATTACAATGATGCTGAATAAGTTTTCACTTCAAAACTGATTATAATGTTTGACAATATCCAAAAAATCATCACATAGTCATTATAAACACGCATAGCGAATCAGATCGCTCGCAACTAACAATTACTTATAAATGAAGCATTCAATGTATAAAGGCACATGATTAATTATTTTAATTAGTTTATACTAAGCTTATGATATTAATTATGTAAAAATAATGATTGGAGTGTTCCAATTCCGTATTGCATTTCCTGTGATGTGAACAGGGTTTAGATCCAAGATAAGAAATAATATTTGACGTATAACCTATTCCAACTCCTAAAAAAAACTTGTACAGTTTAATAAAATACTATACGATGAAAATTCTTTTTATTTCAGTATGTTAACTTCATGTATGAGTACATGCAGCTGATTTGGAAGCGACATTTATTTTGCAAAAGAGAGTCATGAGATCTAATTACAATTTAAATTACAAAGCATTTCTTAGATAAAAATTAAAAGGAAAAATATTTTAACATTGGCCACAGAATACATACTCTTATATATGAAAATGTATTGCATGTACATAAAAACTTTAAAAAGATTACTGATATACGCAATGTTAATATCGGGAACAAACACAAACTTCTAACGCCAGTTACTAGAGTTCATAGTCTATCAAAAAACAAAAAAACTGTACAAAAAGGGTTATTACAAAATAAATATATTAAAGGAACCCTAAAAAAGCTTAAAAAGAAGATACCTGCGGAGTTTCTTTTGCCCGTTTCTTCTCCGTTAGGAGAACCTCATTAGAATCTTACACAGTTTTAAAAATTTTACACAGTGGTAGAGAGCCACGCATCAGCCTTTGTTGTTGCATGAATGGGCCGGCTCGACCGGGGAAGTACCACGACCTCACAGAATACCGGCGTGAAGTAGAAGCCTAACAAACTTCTGCGTTTTGTCTGGTGAGTGCAGGTAACGGGAGGCCCACACACCCCCCTCCCCCAATTCTGGGGGAGGAGGGCACTCTGAGGGAAGCAACGCATCTGCTATGCCTCAGGTATTGTGCACATAGTGTTCATGGGCGGCGGTAATCACTTACCATCTCATGAGCCACCTGCTCGAATCGAAAAAAAAAAAGAATCGGTAGTAGGTAAAAAATAACGATTGTTTGATGTAAAGTGTCTTACTTATGTGGATAAATAAATGATTTGATTTTATGTAGAAAGTTAGTTAGTTTAGGGAAAAAGCCTTTAAAATAGCAAAAGCTGTTGAGCGATTGTGGGAAAACCATCTTTAAAAATACTGGACTAAAATTCACCAGACCGGTGATGCACAGCAGCGTCTAAGATACAGCAATTGTCAATTTGCCAGCCAAACGTATCGGTTATGGCAACTCCTTATGGGAAAGGACTAAGACCTGCCGTGGATTTATATGGGTTATATATAAGTATTAGTGGAGACATATGTAATCAATATGATTAGTATCTCTTCATAAAAGGTTCTAACATAGAAATAAATTTAATAATAATCAATTTAAAGGTACTACTAAAGAGCCCAGCGAAGAAGTGGCCATTCAAGGCCGCCGATGTTTGCGATTGAACGCGAGTGTACCACAGGGCTCGTATGTACCGCAGTGCGACGGGCTGCGTCATGCGCCGGCCTGCGGACCGCGGGATTTAGGCCCGTTCGCACTTGGCGTCCTGCTACCGAAAAAACAGATCCAACTAGGCCAAATTATTTAGCATTAGGCCTTGCTATCTATACCGCTAAAATAACAAATTCTAGAATCATTAGGTTTTTACGGAAGAATTTACCTGCGTTTTACTTAAATTTATCAAAATTTTCAAAACTATAAAGAAGCAATAGATTTTTTGGCTGTACAAAAAAATAAACATATTTTCACGACATTTCTAGTACTGGGGTAGATAGGGGTCTAGGCATTGAAGTCCTTTCGACCAACCTTTCACCGAAAATGTTTTTTGGAACAACGATATTAATCGTACAAAAAAAATTGAAAAAACCCATTGGTACGAGCCTACCGCCTGGGGATTGAACTCGGGTCTCTTGATTCGAATTCCAACACCCAACTAAACTCCAAACTATCATGACTCTAACTATCTGTTCCGAAACGTAAGTTCTGTTTAATACTTATGTTTGTTGGATCTTTAGTATTGTATTAAATGTTTATGAGTTATAATAGCCACGATAGTCAAGGGGTTGGAAGAAACGATATCCCGCGAGTGTCCCCGTCCCGATATATTGAGACAGATTACTTACCAATACATACTGCTACTGACTGCAAACATGTATAATATATTTTACCATTAGTCGTCTTCAAGGATATTCGGATTAAAAAGGGCATAACTTTTTTTTATATTAACTTCTACATAGATAACGTAGATAACCCATAAAAGTCCACCGCACCTAAACACTACTACAGTAGACCTTTCTTGTAAGTAGTATTTGCTATTGCCGCCATATTTGATATACGGCTTGGATCTATGCAATAATTTCACGCAAAATTGAAACGCTGCTGCCCGTCAACGGTCTGCTTGACTTCTGTTTGGTTAATTTTGAGATGGTCAGCCATTGTGATTTAAAAGGTATTTGCACCATTCTTTTTACGGTAACTACGAGGAGAAATAGCGCGGTCACATTTAGTAAACCCGTGGTTAAGTTATAGCAAGAAAACACAATTTTAGAATTTGAGAGGATTGACCACAAAAAGAGGATTGCTAGGGAGTTTCTTTCGCCAGTTTCTTCTCATAAACCTTACGTTACTTATATAAAAATAAATGATTTGTTTTCCATTGAATTTATATAATATCATCAGCCATAATAATATCAGCTATAATGATAAGTTTAGCCCAGTTTTATAGTTTCGTTCAGTTTTATACTTATATTAAAATTCAGTTTTATATTGGAGGTTTTATGATAAGTAATATTTGTGTTTTATTGATCTTTTATGCTCACTATTTACATTTAGCATGATTTAAATTGCTAACGTCTGTTAGCACGCGTTGTTTGTTAAAGTTTTATTATTTATTGTCACGAATGTAAATATTGGTGTTAGGTTGTGGTGTATGTAATGAAGTTCAAAATATAAGTGCATTTGTTGAACGGTTAAAATAAAGTATAATTTTAATAGAAAAATAAGTGATGTGTCTTCACAGTTTCAGTTTCTTTAGACCGTAATAAGAAAAGTCTTTTCTGTAATTTTTTAAATTATTAACACAAGACAATATTCTAAATCAGCTTAGCGGTCATTCCAGGGGTATTGTATTAGTTTACAATATACTCTTATATTTTTATATAAGAACACAAAAAAATCGAAGATATGTGAACATCAACAACAAGTCATAGAACTAAATGAAATAGGGCGTGCTTCGATGATTTTGGGCACGTTCAGCGAACGAGTCAAGACCGAGTGGTGAAAAAGCTCGCGAAAGTGCGAGCAAATTACGAACAGGTTAAGGTCATGAGTACTTGAATACCATGGAATAGACGTGTGTTTACCAATAAAATGATGAATATGAAAGATGCGAAAGAAGTATGTAAGGATCGACATACCTTAGCAATCTTATATCTCTGACTACCCTGTCAGGGAACAGTTCCTGACGGGGCAGGTAGAGTAGTACAGACGAGAAAATAAGTTAAGTTATGATCGTAAATGGAACTAGCAGCATTAATGTTTAGTACCTACGTGAGTTACCTCAAATCTGTGAAGCTTGAATTTGATAAATAGCGGGATAACCTTGTCAAAAAATGCCACACCTAAAAATTAAGCAAATCTGTGACGGGCAGCAGCTTTTGAGGTACAAGGTGCCTGGTACTGCCATCGCCTATCCACAAACCAGCGTAGCGATTATGGTAAATCACCACATACGTAAAAAGCCTATGTCCTACAATGGTCTTTACAGGTCTGTTGTTTGTGTCTATGTATTGCAAACGTTATTACGACAATTGAGCATAACAAACGAATTGAGAGCAATTTAGACATTTGAGCACGAGTCGCATAGGAATTCAACGCTTATTAGACCCAAATCATATTAAATTACCACAAATATGGACATAACTTGACATGACGTAGATAAAGGAGGGTTCAAAATTATTCTTAATTGAACACAATTGATTCCCGAATATACAAATATCATGGGTTATTTCATTAGCATTTTATATCAGACAAGGTACTTAATTAGTTTACTTTGTGAAATGGTGTGACTGTCACTTTATCCCTGTCGAGGTAACCAGATAGAACAGCTAGCAAAAGAACAGAATTTATCACAAAAATTGATAAGGGCGTGCTTCGATAGTTTGGGCACGTTGAGCGAATGAGTAAAGACCGAATGGTGAAGAAAATATATAGCGCGAAAGTTAATATTAAAAGGTGTCGAACTTTCGAAGGCCATATGAGCAAATTGCTCGAAGAGGGGAGGGTCAAGAGTACTCGGATACCTAAACGTGCATGCATGAAGAAGATAATGAATCTGAGAGAAGAGGTATGTAAGGATTGTGACACTTGGCAAATCTGTTCTCTCTGGCTACCCCGTCAAGGATTGTTCGTGAAGATCGTCAAAAGGTACAATTTTTCCCATTCCTCCATCCCATCTCATTCCCAAAGTAAGTATCTAAAACTCTTTTGTTATAGTATGAATAAGAAACAAAGGATGAACCACAATCACGCAGACCCGAGACAATATAGAATAAGTGGTTTTCTGCAATGACCTATCCGGAAATTGAACCCGGGATCTCAGCAGCGAGCGTAGCTTTTTTCCTCAATCCGTTCAGCAGTTTTGAGCTTTTAATGTTACTGTAACAGTGTCCGTCAAACCTAATCATTATTTACATCAGAAAACAAGTACGTTGGTTTCGTAAATACATACAATACCTTACACGCTACTGTCAATTATCTGTCGGCATAGTTTTGATGTGTTATTTTTCATAAACACGATACCATAAGCTCACCAGAAGTGTGTGTGAGTGTGCGTGTGTCTGTGAGTGTGTGAGAGAGAGAAGAGAGAGAGAGAAGATAGTCTAGCACCATTGAAACTATCAAATTTAAATAGTTTACAGTTCTCATACTTTGAAAAGTTCTATATAATAAGCACATTTGTCATTTAAAGAAATGTTAATCAAAACACTAGAGTGGAATTCAAAATATCGAATAATTTTGCAGCATGTAATAATATGTTTGTTCCACAATTAAACTCGTTATTCATTACAATGTCGAGTGCTCGCGGGATGGAGTGAGGGAGGAATGGGGAGGAGGGTGTAGAATTTTGCGACCGTGATAGATGTCGGTGTGCAGACGCTCTGACAAATGAGCTCCATTTGTATAAGGCACGTGCCACGTATGTTTTCAACGAAGTAATAGTAGGTAGACGGTTGGATATATAAAAATTTTGATTTTATATATCCTGGATAACCGAGAGGTTGGATTATTGGAATTCAACGCAGGTGACCCGAGTTCGTTCCCACTAACGAATGCTTGTATCATTAGATTGGACACTGAGACGGTAAGAGGTTCACTACCTCAGTGAAATGACTATGTATTTTGAATGGACCAAATTGTCTAGACTACAGGACTTTATGCTACTGCTTAAGAGTACTAGTTTAAGTTGAAAAAGTATTCAAAACAGTTTTTGCGCTTTTCGCTGAAAACAAAAGTGCTCGTGAACTACTAACTGGCTACTTAATTAATGAAGAAAACTTGAACGGGTAGCTCAGTGGCTTGATCGAAATCGTGTGCCAAGATTATCCACTCAAGATACACTTGGCTTGGTTCTACGGAATGGGGTCTATCTGCTACGTCCTTATGTAATAGCATGTAAGACTATGTCTACTATAGAAATTTCAAGCATTTTAGTTATGCTGAGGTTTTTCTTAAATGGTAGATTTTAAAAATCACATATCAAGTTCGAACCTGCGTCTCACATTACGCAGTCACGTAAGAATGTAAGAAATGGGGTGGGCCTTTCTTCCCATGGACATCGTAAAAGGCGACTAAGGGAACAGCCTTGAAAATACAATTAGTTACCGATAAAAATACCAGAACTCTACTATCATACCAGATTTATCCCTAGACCAGCTAAAACCATCACGAAACATATCTAGCCAAAATTTACAAGCACAAAAAAAAATCAGAGGACCGGTGACAGACAGCAGCGTTGAGATGCGTGTTGTCTCATATTGTGATCGCCAATGACGCTGACAACAAGCGTGGCGATTATGGTAAACCTTTCCTTATCTTAACTTACACCCAACAGTCGACTTTATCAGGTCATTATTATTACAAAATCTACTGATATATCGTATATCGTGGCAACGCTCTTACTAACCGAGTAATCGAAAGTTACATGATTATGACACGGGTCACGGGTTCGAATACATTTTTAAGTCTCAGTTATAAATTAAGGATCTTAGATGTGTTTGTATATTTGTGTTGTTTAAGACTATTATCTTCTCTGACCAATGCGCTAAATAATAACTGAATCTTTGTATGTTAATATAATGTAAGTCGCGATAGTCGAGTGGTTGTGTAATCAGAATTTGGGTTAAGAGACCCGAGTTCGATCCCCTAGTGGTAGACACGTACTAATGAGTTACTTTCAAAATTAATGTGCGATTTATCTCGTTTTTTTTTATTATAAATTAATAAATTATATAAACTTCCAGTAGTCATAAACAAACTCTAGGTCTCATTTCGGGGAGTATTTTATCGCTTTATTTAGCTCACGATTTCGGCTGCGTGTGTTAAAAGTTAAGTAATAAAAAGTTATTAATGGTTCCATTATGAGGTGTTGAAAATATAGAGCGGTCTTTGCTCTGTAAAGAACACAACACACGTGTCGTAAGATAACATATATTTTTCTAATATCCTTTCCAATATTAAACGTCTATTATTATTATATCTTCAAATATAGTCACGATAGCAAAGTATTTGAGTCATCGGAATTTGAGACAAGAGACCCGAGTTCGATCCGCAAGGCTCGTTTTTTTTTTAAAACTTATGTACGATTTATATTGTTGGTTTGCATACAAAGACGGCGACGGGCTCAACAACTGTCACGTTATCTCTAAAAAGTCCGTCACATCTTATTGCCGAATCGTAGCAAAATGTAATATTTGTAAATAAATCAGTTATTATTTTATATTGACAATAATTTCCGCATGATTACGGGTTAAGAATAATGCCGTTATGTAAAGTAATAATTTATATATTTACATATTTTTTATTTGTAATGAGTATGAGTCGACTAAGGGAATGGCCTTGGAAATGTTATTGGCTGTTAAAAGATCGCGGAATCACTCAATTATTTATCTCAATAAAACAACTTTAAACCAGGTTTAAACTGTTTTAAATATTTTATCTTTTTTGATAAATGGTTGAAAATAGAAAAAAAAAGTTACGGATATACGAATTTCACAGGCGTCTGTTTGAGGTAATGTGGTTGTTGTCAGGTGGTGAACCTATCACCTTCTTAGTATCTAAACCAACGGAACAATAAACTTAAATAGATATGTATTCGCATAGATAAACATTCATATATCTATGACACGAGTCAAAAAATCAAAAAATCATATAACGGGGTGCGAACCCATAAACCTTAGTTTCGAAGTTTGCTGGGTCACTACTGTCTAGGCTGTGGGGTTGTCTTAAATAAAAAATATCTTCACGCCATTCCCAACTAGGGTAGACAGAGATCTAGACAATGAAGTCTCTTCGCCCCACTTTTCACCGAAGACTTTTTGGATAACGTGACAGGTGGTGAGCCTGTCTTCGTCTTTATGACCATACCATGATAAAAATCGTACACAAGTTTTGGAAAAACTCGAGTCTCTTGACTCCAATTCCTATCACCCTACCACTCGGCCATCGTGATAAATTAAACATCGAAGAAAAGTAAAAAAATTACATATTAAATATCTTCTTTTTCTTCTTCATTAACATAAGTCTCCCCAATAAAACTATATTAAATATGAACTTACAAAATGTAATCTTTACCTCTGCATAATATAAAAGTAGACACAATAATTCTGAAACTAGAAAATAGAAACAGATCGTCAAATTGTTCGTCAGTCGCTATTATAAAAAACAATCGGGCACCGCAACACGCTCGCCGCTTGATCCGCCCGAATTGAAACTCGAGTGGAGCGTACGATTGAATGATTATGGGCCCCAAACGGCAAATGTATGTAACATCCGCGTATCCGTGACATATTTATGTATAGTTACGACTGCATTGAAACACGAGGAACGAAGTTCACGTGATTAATGCTTCATTCTAATGGTTACGTTAACGTTTCTGGACCAAGACTTATATTCGATGAAGTTCAAGATGTTTTAAGTAAATGCCATGTTAGCAGACATGCGGGTATCAAAATACTGATAGTATACGAATCGAGGGTAATACTATGTAAAAGAGGAGTGTTGTTTTAGTATGTACGTATTAAAATCTTTAATTTAAGATGAGAATATCCCAAATTTTAAGATAAGATATAATATCCTAAATTATAATGTTTTTTTTTTTTTTAAATATCGTAACACCGGTGGCGTAAACACAGGTTTTCAAGGTGTCACCATCTCGAGTTCGATTCTCGGATGGCTCAATAAAGAAAAAAACAGGGGGTTCTCGGGTCTGGGTGTTTGTGGTGCCTTCGTTGTTCCCGAATCTCAAGTGTATGTGATGTTGTCCCTATCTGTCTGTCTTTCTCTCTATTTCTTTTAATTCATAGCAGTTGATTCTTAGCAGGACATATACCTGGCACGTAAGCACTGCTATCAAGCTCGATACGATGTAAGGTAGTATCATTCTTATACCGATACCAAACCAGATATGCAAGCCCGTTCCAGAACAGATCGCTAGTGACTCGATCCCATGACTTTATCGCTTCTTTTTTTATTATTATATATTATATTTTTTTATATTTATATTGCTTAGTCTCTTCTTACACGCACTATTAGGTATCTAAGTACTGTTGACTCTCCGCTCTCCGAGCTATTGGCTCACATGGTCTTCGAAAGTTAGTCTCAGCCTACCTCGATCTTTTTTAATAGTTAACATTAGAAAAGATCCAGGTTAACGCTGTATATTTTCTTCACTATTGTTCTTTATTCATTTAGTTCAACGTGTCCAAATCATCGAAGCACACATTTTAGTGGTAATATCATATTTTGAACCAAATTATTATGATGTTTACTAGTTCACCAAAACTAGAAAATTTTCTGAAACTGAACTGGCAAGTTATTCCAAGCGACAACGGCTTCGGAGTGTGCTAGGCCAATTTCCGCTCGTCGCCCCTGCACTTCCGGGGCGCTTCGTTTACGCCACTTACTTTGCACCGGTTTTCTATGAAGCGATGCAATTTGTCTTGAAAAGAATCGGATTCTTTCTAAATTTTCCCTCGATTTAAACATATTTTAATTGACTACAAAAAATGGAGGTAGTTCTCAATGCGGCTGGACTTTCTTTTTATGTTCTCTGTCGCATGACTTCAGTAAGATAGTGCTTATTAAAATATTTTATTTAAATTAATAAGTAACAAGTTAAAAGTCACGATAGCCGAGTGGTTGGGTGGTCTGAATTTCGAGTCAAGACAAGATTGGTACGGCCACTTGAGACCCGAGTTCGATCCTCAAGTGGCCGTATCAATGGGTTTTTCTAAAAAACTTATGTACGAATTATATCGTTGGCTTGGCCATAAAGACGGCGACCGGCTCACCAGCTGTCACGTTGTCCCAAAAATATCTTCGGTGAAAGGTGGGTCGAAGGGATTTAACTGTCTAACCTAATTGTCTCTATATTGGGAATTGCGTGAAGATTGTATTGTATTGTAGGTTTATCTTGTTATAGGAATTATTTAACATTTTTAATAATCTGTCTTTATGTTGAGCACAAAAAGCAATTAATAAATTTCTTTCCTAACTTGTTACTAAAAAATATCTTTTGAAAAACCCATTGGTACGAGCCTGCCACCTGGGGATAGAACTCTGGTTTCTTGACTCGAAATTCCAACCACCCAACCACTCGGCTATCGTGACTTAAATTAGATTTAGATAAACCTTATTACTTTTAATTTGATAATCTTGTAATATTTATAAATATATGTACAGCTATCTCGAAAACAATTATAAAGTAACTGTTGGAAGTTTATCCTTCTTTTTATTATTATATATTATATTTTTTATATTTATATTGCTTAGTCTCTTCTTACACGCACTATTAGGTATCTAAGTACTGTTGACTCTCCGCTCTCCGAGCTATTGGCTCACATGGTCTTCGAAAGTTAGTCTCAGCCTACCTCGATCTTTTTTAATAGTTAACATTAGAAAAGATCCAGGTTAACGCTGTATATTTTCTTCACTATTGTTCTTTATTCATTTAGTTCAACGTGTCCAAATCATCGAAGCACACATTTTAGTGGTAATATCATATTTTGAACCAAATTATTATGATGTTTACTAGTTCACCAAAACTAGAAAATTTTCTGAAACTGAACTGGCAAGTTATTCCAAGCGACAACGGCTTCGGAGTGTGCTAGGCCAATTTCCGCTCGTCGCCCCTGCACTTCCGGGGCGCTTCGTTTACGCCACTTACTTTGCACCGGTTTTCTATGAAGCGATGCAATTTGTCTTGAAAAGAATCGGATTCTTTCTAAATTTTCCCTCGATTTAAACATATTTTAATTGACTACAAAAAATGGAGGTAGTTCTCAATGCGGCTGGACTTTCTTTTTATGTTCTCTGTCGCATGACTTCAGTAAGATAGTGCTTATTAAAATATTTTATTTAAATTAATAAGTAACAAGTTAAAAGTCACGATAGCCGAGTGGTTGGGTGGTCTGAATTTCGAGTCAAGACAAGATTGGTACGGCCACTTGAGACCCGAGTTCGATCCTCAAGTGGCCGTATCAATGGGTTTTTCTAAAAAACTTATGTACGAATTATATCGTTGGCTTGGCCATAAAGACGGCGACCGGCTCACCAGCTGTCACGTTGTCCCAAAAATATCTTCGGTGAAAGGTGGGTCGAAGGGACTTAACTGTCTAACCTAATTGTCTCTATATTGGGAATTGCGTGAAGATTGTATTGTATTGTAGGTTTATCTTGTTATAGGAATTATTTAACATTTTTTAATAATCTGCCTTTATGTTGAGCACAAAAAAGCAATTAATAAATTTCTTTCCTAACTTGTTACTAAAAAAAATATCTTTTGAAAAACCCATTGGTACGAGCCTGCCACCTGGGGATAGAACTCTGGTTTCTTGACTCGAAATTCCAACCACCCAACCACTCGGCTATCGTGACTTAAATTAGATTTAGATAAACCTTATTACTTTTAATTTGATAATCTTGTAATATTTATAAATATATGTACAGCTATCTCGAAAACAATTATAAAGTAACTGTTGTAAGTTTATCCTTTTTTTATTTCAATAGTGTCTCTGGTAAAAAAAACGGTTTCGTGTAAAAAAAAATTGATTACTAACTATAACTTATTATATCGCAAGTTACCCATAAAGCAAAGCTTGATTACCTAGATGTTAATTAGACAAAACTGAAAGTGATTTTATCTACGATTGACGAGTAAAGTGTATTGAAATAATATATTTACCTGTTTTATACGAATTCTTTCTGAAAATTCGTACGTTACTTATTTTTATACTCTTTACAATGAAACAGTGGCCAGAGCTACGATAGACCAGTGATTGGGCGATCAGAATTCAAAACAGGAGACCCGAATTTGATCCACAAGATGAAGACCGATGAGTGTTTTTAACTTATGTACGATTTGTATCGTATGCCACTATCATCACCAAATAATCAAATAATTTCGGGGAAACGTGTGTCGATATCACAAAATTGTCTAGACCTCTAACTACGCAGGATTGGGGAATTCGTGAAGATATTAGATAACATATATCGTTAGATCTACTTTGGCCCAGAAGTGAAGAGATGCTGCATTTAACAAACGATATTTCTAACCAAAACTAAAAATAACAAATAAATTATTGTTAAATAAAAGCAGAAAAACTTGGTTACACATGAAAACTTTTTAATGAACTATTCGAGTTGAATGTGAAAATGCGGAGTTTCAGCAGATTCCAGGAACCGGTTATATTGGCCCAGAAGTGAAGAGATGCTGCATTTAACAAACGATATTTCTAACCAAAACTAAAAATAACAAATAAATTATTGTTAAATAAAAGCAGAAAAACTTGGTTACACATGAAAACTTTTTAATGAACTATTCGAGTTGAATGTGAAAATGCGGAGTTTCAGCAGATTCCAGGAACCGGTTACAGTAATAATATTAATTAATGAAGTAACTTCTCGTAGCTAGTAAATTTAGTTGATAAAGTTTAAATGAAAATTTATTTTCAAGGTGTATGTGATGATGACGTAAGTAAAACGAGTACCTTTTTTGTAGCCTATCAATACTCGTAATCTAGTGGTCTCCGAAAAATTTACACAAACAGTCCTAAACCACCAGTATCCATCAATCCTTCCTATACCAACTAATTTTCCAATAAAGTCAATTGTGTTACAGTTGTTTCTCCTCGGACTTATCTATATTCGTACTGCATTTGCAGAGATTCAAATACAAAGAGTTCCAGATGCGTTCTCACCCTCGAGCACTAAGATGAAATAAAGATATACATACATAGGGACAACATCTTGTGTGAAGAAATAGGAAATAACGTAGTTACCGCAAACATCCAGAACAGAGACAATGTAGAAACAGTGGTTTTCTAAATGGACCTGTCCAAAAATCAAACTCAGTACTTTAGAGCTGGCGACACCATGTAAACTAGTGTATACTCCACTCATCCACAACAGTCATCAATAAAATGCCTCATTGCCCGTTATTACACGGGCTTTCTGTACCAAAGTAATAACAAAATTTGAAGTGACATAACAAAAACATGTAGCACTGTCTTTTATGAACACGACTTTGGACCGTGGGAATAATAACATTTACTGTTGAATTATTAAAAAAAAAAAAAACTGTACTTCAAGGACTTTTACGAAACGATAGCACGTATTTGTATGACGTCTCAATGGTCAACAACTATCACAGAAATAAGTTCATTTAGTCTCCAGTTTAAATCAATGAGTTACTTATCAGCACCAACCCTTTTTTTTTTAATAATACTAGCAATACCAAATATAACATTACTAGTATTCCTGTCAATCACTCCAACGAAGCTGCAATGCTCCTAGTGGTTTACGACAATAGTCGAATGGTAGGTGCGAACCTGCGACCTTATGTTTTGAAATCCACAACCTAAATCATTAAGTTATTTAATTAGATATTCAAAGTACGAGTTGGATGCTTTTTAGATGGCTAATGTTCCTTGTAGTCATAGATGTAAAAAAATCAATTCAATACAATTTATTTGCTCAATGCGCGTCTTACATTCTCTATATAGGGATGCATATATTAGAATGGTTTCTAATCAAATACATTTTATCACATATTTATAAATTTTAATTATATTTTTAATTAAAAAATGGGTAAACTATTGATCCTCATCGTGCGTAATCTGTGTATTCGATTAAAAAGAAAAGAAAAAAAATTAAATAAAAAATGGTAGTCTAATTTAAATCTCCGATAAATAATGAAAGCATTAAGTTTTTAATTTATAAATTTTGAAACAAACAACAATTAAATTACTCCCAAAACCCACTGTGTTTCCATAGTATTAGGTTTTGTCTTCTATTGGCTACTGCCTACCTAACCTAATAAATAATAATAATAAAGATATCCTGTACTATACATTGAAAGGAATTAATTAACTTGTAAAAATCACTAAAGATAGAAAGAAACAGCACTTGAGATATAAATAGACTGTTTTCCCTTAACTATTATTTGTGAAAGCGATTGTTTCTTTTTGTTTCCTTGCTATAACAGGATGCCAATAACCTGTTATATTTTTGAATGTGCGGTATGTTGGTAATAGAACGACAGACAATATTGCAGGAAAATACTGTATCGCATTTTATTTGCTGATGTATGTTACGTATTAGTTTCTTAAGTATACTTTTTAAGGTAGAAACTTCGACATCATACCATCTTCGGGCACGAGCGAGTTCTCAATACCTTTTATAAGCGATGTCTTAAGAAAATCTTAAGCATAACTTGAGAGGATAGAGTCACAAATAGAAGGGTTTTTGAAGTGACTAGTCTTACTGCTGTGCTGAAGCAGTGGCGCCTGCGGTGGGTTAGTTATGTGTATCGCATTTATTGTGCACGTTTAACATGGCAGGTTCGGTTTATTAAAGTTGCAAATGCTAAAAGAGGAGTTGGAAGATCATTGCTTTGCTTCAAAAACTGTGTCAAGCAGTATCTATTTTTTTAAAATAAATCAATACGAACATAGATAGGGACAACATCACATACAAATTGATCGCAAATTTGATCATTTTGAGATACAAATTTGTTCCCAAAGTAAGCTGCTTAAGCACTTGTAATATGGAATAGGAAACAACAAAGGTACCTCAAACACCCAGATCTGAGAATCCGAGATATCCGAGAAAATGTAGAAAAAGTGTTCTCTACATTAACCCCACCGGGAACCGAACCCGGGACCTCAGAGCTGACGCCACCTTGAAAACCGATGTGTACGCCACTCGTTCACGGAGATCGTCAGTTGTTGCATTCAACATGAGCAGCACGGGAAGAGTACGGGAAGGGATTTTTTTATAGAGAAGGGAGGCAATCGAGCAGGTCGCTCACGTGATGGTAAGTGATTACCGCCGCTTATGAACATCCGCAATACCAGAGGCATAGCAGATGCCTTGAACTTCTGTAGACTTGCTGTGAACCGAGCTCATTGGAGACAATGCATTGACGAAGGTTTTAAGTCTCGCGATAAGAACTAGTTTACTCTAAACATTGGCTTATAAGAGAGCCGCAAGATTTTTTTTAACTGAAACCTAATTTACGAAGGATTTTTAATCATTTGAAATATAGACAACTTGTCAAAATTTCGACGACAAACATATAATGATGCTGTATTTATAATGTTCATGTCTCATTTGATTAATTAATAATCACGCAACGGGCAGAGCTGGGTTATTATTTTCCAAGTGATTGAATACGAGCTTAACGTCAACGCTTAACATCGTCATGTTTAGTTTATGCATCAAAGCCATAGCCACAGTATAAATCTTGATGATCAAAGGGTACGTTTTAATACTACACTATGATTTATTATCTATGAATAATTCAGAGCAAGATATTAATCATACTCGGGCTTAAATACATCTCTTGATACATAATGTTTAAAGAAAAGCTTAATACTAGTTTATACCGGTAATTTCGTTCAGGTGATATCTTCGGAAGCAAAAGATTTTTGATTCACGAAACAACAGAAAACGCATTTAATTTACTTTTTTATTTATGAACGGTAGGATACGAGTCTCACCAGTAAGGAGAATTAGCCATAATCGTCGCGTCTAGCAATCAGTTTAGCAATTGCAGTAAATGGTGCATCCATCAATCCAATGGAAGAAAGGCGTATTCTTACGTCGTTATGATCCGTTATAGTATAGATATTTAAAACATTATGTTAATGTTCATATTTTGTGTAAAAAAAAAGAAGTAAGCAATAAACATTTAGTAGAACCCCGCCCCGGCTCCGCTCGGGTAGAACAATAATATTTTTTTTCTGTATTGCAAGTTATTACTTAGCTTTACTTCACGTTTATTCATTTGGGTGAAATCCGAAGCCTTATTCATGGTTGAGGGTACCACACCATATTTATTGTGCCGTGGCGCATCTGAATTATTGTGGCACTTGTATACATTGTTTTATAATACTTATATTATAAATAATAAGTAACCAAATAAGTCCCAAAACAAACTCCGTTGACATGTGCGTAGAAAGATCTAAATTTTCTAGATTGTCAGGCTAAATCTGTATTGGGAAATGCAAGAAGAAAAAAAATATAATTAATGATATATTGATGGCATTAGGGCAATAGTAAGCAGCTAATGAATAAAGCCACACTATAAAAACATGACAGTGATATTGCTTTAATGTCATGACCTTAATCCTAATTCCGAATATTGATAACATAAAAAAATGTCTTTTATGATCTCAAGAATAAAAGAGCCCGTACTACCAAATCCGATTGCGGGGCGTGTCTACCAAAATCAATACACATCCGTCATTTGTTCGGAACGTGTCAATTGTAGAAAATGAATGTTGCGTAGGTGCCTCTTACAAAAGTACAATATTGACTTTTAGAGAAGCTTTAAACGTGGCTTATTTGTATTATGTGACCTATTTACGTTTATAAGTATGTTTATTTGAATAAATAAGTAAAATATTTAAGTATATTCCCTATACTGGGGTAAATGGAGGTCTGCTCTTTCACCGAGACCTGTTTGGACGACGTGATAGGTGGTTTATTGTCCAACCCTACGGTACAATATAATACGTAATCTACCTTTTAGCATTGAAAATTTAATTATTACTAGCAAAAGGAAGGGCCTCGTTACATATCTGTTTGATGGACCGACCGCATAGTAACTACTTCCGGAGTATAATTATATGAGTTATGTAGTGGGTGAGGGACTGCATAGTTTGGCGGGATTTTGTTGTGACAATAAAATGGGTTAAGACTTTAAAAATTTGTGAATGTCTAGAGAGGGAGAGAGAGAGATAGAGAGAGAGAGAGAGAGAGAGTGAAAGAGAGAGAGAGAGAGAGAGAGAGAGAGTGAAAGAGAGAGACAAATACAACCCCAAGAAACAAATAGTACCCATAACCTATAGAACCATGATAGAACCATGCCAAAATTGAGGCTCTTAGTATTTGCTGATGCCTGCAAATGACCACTATGAATATCTGTTATTTTTTTTATCTTCACGCATTTCCTAATACCCCGAGTAATCCAAGCTTTTTTTGGGTTAGCCTTTCGCTGTCAAAGTGACCAAATATTCATATAAACATC
Organism: Sericinus montela; assembly: GCA_029286605.1. Lineage (NCBI taxonomy): Eukaryota > Metazoa > Arthropoda > Insecta > Lepidoptera > Papilionidae > Sericinus > Sericinus montela. Next base: position 3,185,986 of record JAGSMR010000070.1, read on the forward strand.
CAAGGTTCCAATTCAAACATCAGATTGATGTTGATAGTCTCCAGCTATTTATTTATCTAGGTATTGTATACAATCTACGTATTGTAGTAATAAAAGAAATCAATTTCTTTACGCCATTCACAATACCGGCGTAGACAGAGCTCTAGACAATTAAGTAATTTCGACCTACTTTTCACCGAAGACAATTTTTGGGATAACGTGCAGGTGGTGAGCCCGTCGGCATCTATATGTCCAAGCCAATATTATAAATCGTACATAGGTTTGTGAAAAGCACCCATAGGTACAAACCTTGGCCATCGAACTCGGGTCTTGATTTGAACTTCGATCACCCAACAACTCGACTACCTCGATTTCCGTACACGAGCACGACGCTATCGTCGGAATTAACATGGAATAAAATAAAGGGCGTATCGCATTGTCCATGAAGGGAGTGATATATGAGAACACCGTTGTCCTTGACCTTAGTCCACTAAGGCCGACCTTGAGCTCAGCCACCGCAGAATGGTATTTGTTTTATGGTATTCGCTTTTGTCTATACTCCAATTAGAATAAGAAATATCGATCTTTAATTCTAGTCTTGTATCAGATGATATTTTAAATCAAATCATTGACGATCCAATAGCTCAGTTGTTAGTGGCCCTGTCTTCGAAACTAGGTGTTGCGGGTTTAAATCTCGTTAGGGGTAAACATTATTGTGATGAATATGGGTCGCCCACATAGCTCGTAGAACTGACATTCGTTTGGAAAGAAAGGTTCTCGAGTCGCAGCCTCTTACAGGCAAACGAAGGGTGGAATCCCCACAAGATAGAGAGCTGACCTACATAATATTGCGAGGAAACGATGGGTGCAGATAGCACAGGTCTTTCTACGTGGCAATTTTTGTGGGAGTCCTATACTCAGCAGTGGACTTTCGATAGTAACGATGAATGATAAAAATTTGATTCTTAAATTGACTGTATGTCCAATCCAACGATATAAAGAAGTGAAAGTATTGATTTATAAAGACGGCGACAGGCTCACCACCCAACAAATGTCTACGTTATCCCAAAAAATGTCTCCAGTGAAAGATGGGAGGAAAGGACTTAAATGTCTACCTCTGTCCCAGTGTTGAGAATTTATTGAAAATGTTTTTTTTTTTGTTTGACTGTATCAATGTCGAGTTGTATTCAAGTATGGCTTTGTTGTGATATTTGTAATAAGAATTAAGCACGGTAGGTCAATCAAAAAGTTAGAAAATAAAAACTTGTTTATTTCCTAACGAAACTACAAGTTCGGTTTAGTTACCCCTCCGAGGGTTCTCAACGACGTTTCTCGGACAAATTGCACTCAAGTGAGCTAGAATACATAAGGCAGGAAATTTTGTATGAAAGATACATGTATGATAAATAACACTTTTAATCAAATTTATTTGAAGCAAATAAAACAAAACTAAACAAAAAGTAAAGTTTGCATGTTGATACGATTTATTTTTTGGACTGCTTCTACTTGGTCTCTGCTAATGCTAAAGGTACATTGGTAGAAAATGCTTCTAGGCATTTAAGTCTAGGCACTCAAGTCTGCCATTTTAAAAATTTTTTCTTGTAGAAATAAAGTTTAATTAAATAAATATGTTTTCTATACCTTAAGATAAATGTAAACTAAATAATATCTTGGACATCAACTGAGCACATTATTTATAAATAAGGATAAATTAACCTGTAAAATTAACAGATGTTTATTTTTTATAAGAATACAACACTTGGTTGTAGTCATTATTTGATAGGGCGTAAGTTAACGTCACGTCAAATACGCGCGCTTCGTCATGGAGTAAAGCCATAATTTCGAATACCAGCCTGTCTAAACTAAACGTTAAAATAAAGACTTCCGTGGACGAGTGACGTATAAACCGATTACCATGGTGTCTTCAGCTCTAAGTCTAAGTCTTCAGTCTTGGGTTCAATTCTCAAATGGAACAGTATCATAAAAAAAACACTTTTCCAATATAGTTTCGGATCGAAACCACAAACACCTATATTTTTTTCTGATTCCACAACACAAATGCGTTAGCTACTTATTTTGCGATCATAGCAATGTATATGATGTTATCCCTATCTATGTCATTATTTATTTATAAAAAAATTAAGAGCAGATGTTTGTTAAGCTGACTGGTCTTTTCAACAAATAGAATTTTCTAGCAAAATTGTACCGTATGTTCTTTTGTTGAGCGCTAGTTCAGTGTTCCTGCTTCTAAATTTCAAATGCTGAGTTGCTTCTCTAAGGGCTTCAACTATATTTTCTTTGTTGTACAAACATTGTTATTTGTACATGTTACGTAAGTATAATCTTGTTGAGTGAAGTTTTATAAGAGTAGACTATTTGTTGTGCTGCTTGGGACAACGTGACAGTTGGCGAGCTTATCGACTTCGTAGTGTCAAATCCCGCGGTAGAATATACTTACATAGATATATAGTTTTCTTCACGCATTGTACTAAAACTGGGTTAGACAGAATTGTAGTCCATGAATTCATTTCCATTCATTTTCATATGTTTATTATCGACAACGTGACAAGAGGGGAGTATTCATCTATTTAAATAGATAAATATACATGTATACGTATAAAAATCCATGACTCAAGCATTTATATTCATCCCAAAACGTTTAGCTTTAGCGGGATTCGAACCCGCGAGTTACATCTTTTTCATGTGAAATTTACCTATCATAAGTATTATAAGTTTAGTTAAAATAGATGTTTTAAAAGGATGAAGGTTAGATGAAAGTTATATCAGTTAGCTACCTTCCTTAATACGTAGCTGGAATGAAGACTCTTCAAATAATCAAAAGTGCCAAAGTTATTCTTTCGAACCAAATCAAATCATTTATTCATCGACATAAGAACATACATTCGTTTATCGATAGTCATTTAAAAATGAAACGGTGGTAGGTTAAAATCTATCACCGTTTCGTAATGAGGTTCCTCTAACGGAGAAGAAATAGTTGAAAGAAACTCTGTAGGTATCCTCTTTTTTGGTCAATATTTTTAACAATATACTGCATTAAACAAATATAATGTGATATTTTCTAGAAATAGCTTGGTAGCGATCACCTCTTTCCCAGGGGTTGCTGTCATTAATATATTCATTTATATTACGACTGTAATAACCCTTCCTATAAAGCTTTTCTTTAATAAATTTCTTAAACCTGTTAATAGACAGGCTTTGAACATTTACCGGGATTAATATAAGTAATATTGTAATATACTATACACTAATAAAGTAATATAATAATATCAGTAATATACTGTATTAACAAAAAGCGGTAGACCCATAGTACTAGGCAGAAATCCTTCTCTGTCTAGTAGTCCTCAAGGTCAATTCTACAATACTTATAACAGTGGTAGAGCCACGCATCAGCCTTTGTTGTAGTATGAATGGGCCGGCTCGTTTGTTGTAGTATGAATGGGCCGGCTCGACCGGGAAGTACCACGACCTCACAGAATACCGGCGTGAAGTAGAAGTCTAACACACTTCTGCGTTTCGTCTGGTGGGGCAGGTAACCGGAGGCCCACACACCCCCTTCCCCCAATTATGGGGGGAGGAACTCTAAGGGAGGCAACGCATCTGCAATGCCTTTGGTATTGCGGGTGTTCCTGGGCGGCGGTAATCATTTACCATCACGTGATCCACCTGTTAGTTTTTCTCTCGGAACTGTATTGTTCTGGTTTGAAGGGTATAAGATGTAAGTAATCGCAGGCAACGAGTCATTCTGTCTTAGTTCTCAAGGCTGAGAACGCATCTGAAACATCTTGAAGTGGTTTACAGGTGACAGGGGCTGCAGTAAGCCCTTTACCAACTGTGGACTGCTATCTCGTTTTTCACCTTAATGCCATAGAAAAGAAATAATAAAAACCTGGTTTAATGCTTAATAAATTATGCATTAAAAAAAATTAAAAAAGACACATCATAATTATTGAATACATACATAGATAGAATTTACATCAAATACATTGCTATGAAAGAAAAATGTAGAATAAGTGTTTCCTACAGAGACCCGACAGGGAATCGTTCCCGGGACCTCAGAGGTGTCGTCACCATGAAAAACCGGTATGTACGCCACTTGACCATACGAGAACGTCTCGGCTATTAGATCAGTAGAAGAAATGTGACATCGCTGATGGATATTGGCTCAAAAATATATAATCTTTTCCGTAGGTGTCGTAAGAGGCGGCTAAGAGAACAGCCTATAAAAGAAAAACTACCAGAGACCATCTTGAAAAAAAAACAAGGCCAATATTAAGCAAACCAGTGACGTGCAACAGCGTTTAAGATGTGATGTACTGGTAGTACGAAAGCCTCTATCTCTATCTTTACCGAACGTGGCGATGGCAAACCCTCTGTTAAGAAATATCCCTATGTTCTGCAGAAGATTATTACAGAAAATTACCTGATATATACATATACGTTATGTAAGCTGAATCATAAGAGTGTTTACTAATTTATTAGAAAGAAAGAAAGAAATAAACTTTATTTTTGCTTATTTTACAACTTTTGCTTTGCTTAACAAAAAAAAAAAAAAACAAACAAATTAATAATAAAAAAGAAAAAAAAACACATTCCATTTAAGCAACAAAAAGGTCTGCGCTCAGAAACAACACTGCCTTTCAGCGCAGCCCGTATAATTAAAAGTATTATTAAAGTCACTACTATTAAAGATGGCCACAGTAGAAAATATCCCGAAAATAAGAAATAGGAAAAAGATGTGGTTCAACTGGCAACTTATGTATATAATGACGTAATAAGACCTTTAGAGGTTTCTATTTTTTGCATCATTGTAAAAAAATTAGGCTTTAGTCATGAAAATTAACTTAAAAACTTCTTTCAATTATTTTTAAAATTAAATTTGAATACATTTATAGCTAAATCTGATGATGGTTACGACATATTATATGAAATGTACCAACATCGCTTGACTTAATTCTATATTTTGCTTCTGGTACTTTTGGTTCTTCATGAATCCGTGTTCACTACGCTAAAGCGTGATATTTATGCTGTGTTCTTTTACATGCTCATGAGGATTCTAATAAATTGAACTTTAAAGAAATATCGACCTATTCCAGAAAATAATTTAGACGTAAAATGACAATTTGCTCGAAGGCGTAACATCGAACCCACTTGACTTTAAACGAGGCTCATGCCGTACTTTAGGCTTTTATGATATTTTAGTGTCAAGGACCACTCGGACTCGAGGGCTCACAATTGAAGCGTTTTCGGTTCTTCAATGAAAATTGAGTAGGAAATTTTATTAGTATTTAAGTAATTTACATTTTGTATTGAAAATAAACATCATAATTTATTTTATCGTTAGAAATAATTATTTCTGTATATTGTCATTGTTTACTAACGCTTCTGGTACCACGTCGTGGTCTGTAACAAGGTGTTTTCTCATGAGTTTTTGAAATAATGTTAAGCTTATTAGCCTGACAACCTCCGCGGAAGAGTAGCGTAAACACTGGTTTTCAAGGTGTCGCCATCTCGAGGTCCCGGGTTCGATTCCCAGACGGGTTAATGAAGTAAAACCTCTATTTCTACATTTTCTCGGGTCTGGGTGATTTGTGGGAAAGATATGAAGCGTCATCATTATTACGATATTTTGATCGGAGTGGTCTAGAAACAGTGGTTGTTCTGAAATAATTTCGATATAATGATGATGAAGCCGCAGGACCCGTTAGGTACGCAAGATTTCAATTATATCAAATCAGTAAAAGATCAGTGAAAGATTCTGTATAAATTTTACATCCTTATAATATCAGTATAAATAGTAATAAAAATAAATTGTTCGGTTAAAGACTTTATTTATTTCTTTATTTAACTTTATGAACCTTATAAAATATATAAGTACAAAAGACATCTACTTATTACACACACGGGCAATATATAAATTTAGTTTTTGTTATAATTAATTGTACAACTCCGAAACAATTAAAAACGTAATGTAGAACAAATCAATAGTAAAATAAAAATAAAAAGAACATCCCGCTGCAGTGTAGTGTACGTCTTGCATTTAGTATAAGTATACTGAATGCTTAGCTAAAATGTATAGCTCGTAGTGGTGTATAAAATGTTACTGTCCGGTTTGCAACCAATCAGCTAAGTGAGTGCTTTCAAGATTTAGGGCGAACACAGATTACTTGCGGCAAGGGATCGTTTTCATTTTAAGTAAAATGCTTCTAGAAACTTTGAGAACTGTGAAAGCATAGAAAGTTTTTGATTACTAACTTGTATGTTACAAACTGTGTGATTCAATATTGCTGAACTTCGAAGTAGGTTAATGTCATCACGCTTTTTCTCAGTACAAGGCTCAGATTAGACAGTGGTTTAGACAATTAAGTCTTTTCGACGGACCCTGCGCCGAAGCCGATGTTGGACAATGCGACAGATGATGAGCCTATCGCCGTCTTATTGTGCATGCTTGTACGATACACGTACATAGGTACATAAAAAAATAGATAAATATTCATACATGGACAATACAAAAGCCGATTGTAGACGTCCCGTGGACGAGTGGCGTAAACACCGGTTTTGAAGGGTCATCTCGAGCCATCTCGAGGTTCCGGGCTTGGTTCCCGGTCGGGTTAATGTAGAATAACCACTTTTTCTATATTTTCTCGGGTCTGGCTGTTTGTGGTGCCTCCGTTGTTTCCGACTCGTATATCTCAAGTGCTATAGCATTTTACATTGGGATCGGAGCAATGTATGTGATGTTCTCCCTATCTAAATATGTATATTTATTATTATTATGTATACATAGGAGCATCCATGACTTATAAGTTTTGAAAAAACATGAGTACTCACCGTGGCTCTCTGTTGCAACAGAAAATGGGCTTTCCGCGCATGGCAAATTATCCTCCGAGAGTAAATTAAGTAAATTAAGGAGACTAGAGTATTTATTTTGACTTTTGACTACTCAAGTATCTAAGACCTGACGTTAGAGGAACTTTTTTTGTCCGTTACTTAGGCGTACTTATAAAGCAATTCCAGAACCCTTTGCAAATTTACTACATTACGGACGAGCCTTGAGATCTAAGTACATATTTCTTTAGCCTACATTTGATTGTTTTATCTCGTTCATCGCACCTTAATGTGAAAAGTTTATTCAAATATTTTGCATAGTTTATATAAATTCTAATTATTTGATTTACACATTAATAATGTGGTGTATTTAGAGTGTTCATTACTTATTTGATTCTAGAATGGATAAGTACATTTGTAATATAGCATTAAAGAAAGTGGCTCCAAGAAACAATGTCTGTTACAAATTTTTCTGCAATGCGGTTTTCGTGCAAATTTGAATTGTTTAAAATACCAATGTATTATTCACAGTGCATTGCCAAATAATGAAAAAGAGGCGAAATGCAGTAAGTTACGTAATTGTACGACAATTAAGTCCTATTAACTCACCTATCGCTGAAAACATTTTTTGGGACAAACGTGACAAGTGGTGAGGCTTTCGCTGCATTTATGTCCAAGCTAAACAAATAAAAATTATACAAAAGTTTTGAAAAACGTCATTAATGCGAGTATACCACCTGGGGGATCGAGTTCGGGTCTCTTCACTCGAATTCCGATCACCTAACCAGTCGGCTACTGTGACTTGTTTTAATATTAAGAGTACAGTTATACAAATTATAAAAATATACTCTATATTTTGTTCTGTCTCAAGTTACTCTATAAAATTGTTCGGAAATAATAAAATGGTTTGTATACTTTCCAGTAATCGTATCGTTCACGATACGATACTAAGTAACGAACTGGTTTAATTACTTTAAGTGCTCCATTGATAGATACTCTTATTAAGGTAGAGTTTGAGCAATAAAGTCGAATGACCTCCGTGGTCAAGTGGCGTACACACTAGTTTTCAAGGTGTCGATATCTCTAAGTTCGTAGAATCGATTCGCGGGCAGGTTATTCTCAAAACTTTTACAAAAAGAACTTGGTAACTATTGGTGATACATAAAATAATGTATTTCGCGTTTATAAAACACATAACTTCTCACAATAAGTGTTAGGCTGTATGTCTATTAAAGTTAAGACTGTGATCGCTTTTTATTCAAAATTATAAATCAAACACCGGATAGAGACAAAGTACCTATTTATACGTCCGAAGCCGGAGCGTGTAGCTTGTTATATATATAAAACGTAGGCCTTTTATCTCTTCTCTCCTATATCGTTGGCATGGACATAAACACGGCGACAGGCTATCTACCTGTCACGTTGTCCCAAAAAAAATCAGGTGAAAGGTGGGTCGAAAGTACTTAATTGTTTGGACCTCTGTCTATCCCAATACTGGGAATGACGTGACGATATGTTTTTTACGTGCCTTTTATTCTTAAAAAATATAGAAGACCTTTCTCTCTTTCACCAAACCTCTCTTCGTTGTGTACAAGCCAAATGTATATAATTACGGAGATACATACATATTTAGTACAGGGATTCGAAACTTTTAGCTTCGGAAGCAGATTACTTGTTTACTGGAGTTAAATAAATATTCATAATGCTTATTTTTTCACAGGTGGTTTCAAAGGATGTGAATTAGTTGCTACGAGAACGCAGTCAAAGCACCGCGACCGGCGGACATGACTTCTCGGAGATAGTGCCAGGTATGGTAAAAAATATTATGTGTATTGTAATGGTTCTGTAAAAATTTATGATCCTTTTCTACCCATGAGGGTGTATATATTGAAAATTGTGGTAAAAATGAGAATAATACACACCTATTCTATAAAAAAATCACGATGGCCGAATGATATTATTAGAAATTCGAGTCAAGTGAGTCCCGATCCCAAGAAAACAGGCTAGTATACCACAATGAGCCTATCCAAAAGATTTGGTATGGTTTGTATTGTTCGCTTGGACATAAAGATGGCACGTATTACGTTGTGTAATCCGGTAAAATGGGGGTTTAAAGGACTTAATTGTCCAGACCTCTGATCACCCCTGTGTTGGGAAATGCGTGAAGATTCTATACATGCTAAGGTGCGATTGTCTGGTGCTAATCATAGCCGTAATTTCGAATCCGCTTTCGGCAAAAGCCCTTGTTCTAATATCATAGGCTGTTGAGTAAGTTTTATTTTAAATAATAATAAAGAAATAAATAAATGTGGACAACATCACATACATTGCTCTGGCCCAAAGAAAGGAATTAAAACCGGTGCGTACTTGTCCACGGAGGTCGAATCAAATCAAATTATTTATTTAACGATATAAGTATTATACATTACATCCATAGATTGTCATTTTTAATAAACCACCGTATTGTAAGGAGATACCTCTAACGGAGAAGAAACAGGCGAGAAAAACTCCGTAGGTATCTTATTTTTTGCATTTTTTAAAAGAAGAATATAGAAAACTTAGCAAAAATTTACTATTTAAAATTAATTAAATAGTAAATTTTTGGTCACGTTTAAGTCACGATAGCCGAGTTGTTGGGTGGTCGGAATTTCGAGTCGAGAGACCCGAGTTCAATCCCCAGGTGGCAGTACCAATGAGTTTTTCAAAAAAACTTATGTACGAATTTCATCGTTGGCTTTTACATAAGGTATGAATTTCATCGTTGGCTTGGAAATAAGGGCGGCGACGGGCTCACCACCTGTCACGCTGTCCCGAAAATATCTTCGGTGGAAGGTGGGTCAAAGGGACATAATTGTCTAAGCTTGACCTCTGTCTACCCCTATATTGGGAATTGCGTGAAGATATATTTTTTTACATTAATGTTAAATACTTTTGTTAGAAATAGAATGGGCGCGATTGTAAGTAATAATAACCTTGGTTCAGTTTTTCTTTGATAAATGCTTTGAACCTGTTAATAGACAAACTTTGCATATTCACCGAAGTTTTGTTGTAGAAGCGTACACACGACCCTAGGTATGAACTACTTACTCTATTGCATTAATTCGAGAAGAATCTACGGTCTCTTTCTTGCCGTAGTAATCTGTATATTACAGACTGATAATTGCGGTGAACATAAGAATAATATCCTAAAAGATCTCATATTCTATAATAATATCTTTATTCTTCAAGTGGTACGGTGCGGAGTGCTAGACACTCTGATTTAGCTCAGAGCTAATGGTATCTAAAAAACCAGTGTGTACGCTACTCGATCACGAATGTCGTCAAACTGTCATTTACCAAGTTAGAACGTAATTTTTGAATATTATTAAAAAAACAATTCATCCCATGTCAAACAACGTTGATTTATGAAATAAATATGATCAATTTTCCAACCCCGCTGGCAGCCTTCATAATCCTCTCTACAGTATTTTGTTACCGCAGCCATCCATTAATTCCTATCGCTATAGCACAGAAGTACATTAAAAAGGTCCTAAAGATACGTATGGCTTTACCCTCATGAAAACTACTGACGTGCTAGTTCTAAGTCAGTTTTATGCCGTGGAAAGTTATGCACTTTAGTGTTTTTATGACTGATATGCTAAGAACCTAAAACCGAAGCGATATCGGAGAATTTATGAACATAAATAACATAGTGATAGTAATGTGGTCTTCTACGCCACATTCAAATACTGTTGTCCAACTTATGGAGAGGACTATCATAGGTAGATGTTAATTGAGTAGGAGATGTCATCATCATCATAACGACCTTTAAAAGACCAATGCAGGACATGGGGTTTTATTGTGAGGAAGGGTTTGTCGTAATAGCCACACACACATATATATATCTTCACGCCATTCCCAATACAGGGTTAGTCAGAGGTTAAGTCCCTTCGACCCATCTTCCACCGAAGATATTTTTGGGATAACGTGACAGGTGTTTAGTCCGTCGCCGTCTTTATGTCCAAGCCAACGATATGAATCGTTCATGGGTATTAAAAAAACCTATTGGTACCATAGATACCATTAGCTCTGAGCTAAATCAGAGTGTCTAGCACTCCGCACCGTACCACTTGAAGAATAATGATATTATTATAGAATATGAGATCTTTTAGGAGATTACTCTTATGTTCACCGCAATTATCAGTCTGTAATATACAGATTACTACGGCAAGAAAGAGACCGTAGATTCTTCTAGAACTAATGCAATAGAGTAAGTAGTTCATACCTAGGGTCGTGTGTACGCTTCTACAACAAAACAGGTTCAAAGCATTTATCAAAGAAAAACTGAACCAAGGTTATTATTAATTTCAATCGCGCCCATTCTATTTCTAACAAAAATATTTAACATTAATTTAAAAAAAATATCTTCACGCAATTCCCAATACAGGGGTAGACAGAGGTCAAGCCTAGACAATTAAGTCCCTTCGACCCATCTTCCACCGAAGATATTTTTGGGATAACGTGACAGGTGTTTAGTCCGTCGCCGTCTTTATGTCCAAGCCAACGATATGAATCCTTCATGGGTATTGAAAAAACCCATTGGTACAAGCCTGCCACCTGGGGATCGAACTCGGGTCTCTCGACTCGTATTCCGATTACTTATCCCTTAATCTGTAGTTTGCCAATTGGATTTCTATGACTTCGCGTCTTACGCCATCCACGGGAAGAGAAGGCGCAACATATAATTCAGAATCCAGTCAGTAATTTGTTTTGAGAGTAACAGCGATTAAGACTCTTCTCAAGGTTTGCCAAATTAGTGCCGGCTATGGTAACGACCTTTAACCGCCTTACTGACTTGAAAATACGAGCAGTAGAAAATGCCTGTACTTCTCGTTTTTTATTACTGAGCAATTGATACAGATGCAAATTATATAACATAGTCCGTAATTACACTGGCTTTAAACTCGAGCATATTAAGGAAATTAGGAGTGTGGTAGACAATGCCGAGGCAGAAAAGATGTCTAGTCTATACATGGGACTTTTTAAATCAGTTTTTCGACGTCAAAGTTCAACATTTCGCAATCATGTAGATATAAAAACACACTTAAAAATAAAACAAATCCTGTTGAAATTATATTTTAAACGTACACATTTACATGGTTGAACGTAACTGATGTTTTCCTTTGCACGTAATGAGTTTCGAAGTGCACTGAGAGTTTAAAAAACTCTACATCATTATAATAATACTTTCGCTGCAGATACTATGCTGCACTATTGCGGACTCGTTTCGAAGTGGAGAGAAAAATATAATTAAGTCGTTTGTATGTGCGGGCACGGGAAAGAGTGTGCGGAGACTTTATGAGCATTGACTGTAGTGATGAACAGTTGTATGTGGTAAAGTTATCGATATATTAAATTTGAAGCTTGAAATATTAAAATAGTATCTTTAAAAAGTTTTTTTGTATTTGTATTGTAGTCACGATAGCCGAGTTGGTTGGGTGGTCGGAATTTCGAGTCAAGAGACTTGAGTTCGATCCCCAGGTGGCAGTACCAATGAGTTTTTCAAAAAACTTATGTACAAATTTTATCGTTGGCTTGGACATAAAGGCGGCGACGGGCTCACCACCTGTCACGTTGTCCCAAAAAATCTTCGGTGGAAGGTGGGTCAAAGGGACTTAATTGTCTAGACTTGGCCTCTGTCTACTCCTGTATTGGGAATTGCGTGAAGATATTTATTTATATTTATTTTATAAAAAGTTTTTGATATATCTTTGAATAATATTACAGAAGTTGGTGAACTACTTATTGAGAGAATCATCAATGACACGTCATATATGTTGGTTGGACTCAGATATGAGAATATAAAGCGGCTCGAAATAAAACACTTTAGGCTGAATAAGCCCTTTTCGATGGATATATTTAATTGTTATAAAATTTATAGACTTCTTCTCTAATTACTAATCTTTTAGTTTATGACAAACGTGTGCACCAAATTAAGGAGAAAATCTTTCATAACAGTTGTATTTATGTTTTAAAATAATTTTAATAATTAAGCATTTCAATAATTCACGAGATAAGTCATGATAGTTGAGTGGTTCACCTAACCGGTAAATCGAAACTTGAGTCACAAGTTCGTCAACGAGAGATTCGTAGCAATGAGTTTTTTGTAAATTTACATACGGTATACGGTTAGCAGGGACATAAAGACGGAGACAGGATTACCATGTGTTACGTTGACATAATAAGCTCCGGTGAAATGTCGGTCGAAAGGACTAAATTGTCTAGCCTCTATCTACTCTAGTGAAATGCGTCAATGAAAAAAATAGCTTGATATTTACAAACTTACGTATAAACTTATTATATAATTAAAATATAGTTGATGGTATTTTATTGCGCTGTGTGTTTCTCGGTACCTTATTTGGGCCGGATATTGGTCTCTATTTTAATTAAACCTACTTTAACTAAACCTACGAAGAAATAACATTTAAATTATTTAAAATATCATCGACAACGTTATTTGGGAAAAGAAAACAGTTTTATACAACGAGTATTCTTTAATTTTTCATGCAGTGCACACACTTCTATGCATTATGCAAGAGCATGATATAGAAGACTCGTCGAGTAGCTGTGCTCAAATATGAAATATCGTGAAACATTGTTAATTTTGTGGAAAAGAATTTTAGTTTCAGTTTTATAATGGACGAAATTCTATATTACTAATTAGTTCAGTATTAGATTAATAGGATTAGTAGTATCAATTATTATTAATGAACACATTTTCATTTAATAATTTATAAAAAAAATATATTTTATAATAAAGTACTAGCAAACGGAAACGGTCCACGGGAAAAATTTTCTAATGCCCGTATCAGATAAAACAAATAAAAGAATAATTCCGATATTTCTTTTAAAGAAATGTAGATTTTCTACTGCAGTAAATTTTCCTTCAGTTATAGTAATAAAATACAGTCGATACGAATGCTGTTTTTCAGCAGATCGTAACTTTTACCGCATGAAAATTTTCTGTCTTCAGCCTTCGTTTCCAACGCGACTCATCAAATATATCTCTATGACCATTTCATAGAGATATATTTTTATTCCGTTGTATCATGTAGTAGTTTTATCATTGAGATATATTTTCTCTTGTTAAAATGTATACAAAAACACTCACGGTCATAAGACTGAGGTAGTAAGATATGTAAGAAGGTTTAGTCTCTTTAACCTATAATTGTTAGCTGCGTAGTATCGGCGCCAGAATAACTTTACCTTCTTTCTGCTCGTTGGGAGCAACAGTGCTAGGTGAAAGACGTCAGGTACTATGGTCCCCAATTCGCTTGGAAAGCGTGGCGATTACGGCAAACCCTACTATATGGCAGAAGGATACACTTATATATAGTATAGTAATAATATATAGTATAAAATAAAAATATAACAATAACAAAATAAATTTACTTGGACAACTATAAAAAAGTCCACAAATTAAATATAGTTTAAAAATCTTACCGCCACGACGAAAATCGACGACTTCCGTGGACGAGAGGCGTACGCACCGGTTTTTAAGGTGTCGCCAGCTCTGAGGTCTCGGGTTCGATTTCCGGTCGGTTCAATGTTGAAAACACTTTCGTACATTTTCTCGGGTCTAGGTGTTTGTGGTACCTTCGTTGTTCCCATATTACAAGTGCTTAAGTTGCTTACTTTGGGATCGGAGCAATGTTGTGATGTTATCCCTATCTATTTTATGTATTTATTTTAATTTAATGGGAACAAAAATATTTTTACTTATTTATTTATTAAATATTTTATGTACACAGAAGACACAAAAGAGTGGATATATAATCATGAGGTGAATTTGTACAAAGGACCTGCTTATATATATATATATATATATACATATATATATATATATATATATATATATATACATATATATATATATATATATATACATATATATATATATATATATATATATATATAGTATAGTAATAATATATAGTATAAAATAAAAATATAACAATAACAAAATAAATTTACTTGGACAACTATAAAAAAGTCCACAAATTAAATATAGTTTAAAAATCTTACCGCCACGACGAAAATCGACGACTTCCGTGGACGAGAGGCGTACGCACCGGTTTTTAAGGTGTCGCCAGCTCTGAGGTCTCGGGTTCGATTTCCGGTCGGTTCAATGTTGAAAACACTTTCGTACATTTTCTCGGGTCTAGGTGTTTGTGGTACCTTCGTTGTTCCCATATTACAAGTGCTTAAGTTGCTTACTTTGGGATCGGAGCAATGTTGTGATGTTATCCCTATCTATTTTATGTATTTATTTTAATTTAATGGGAACAAAAATATTTTTACTTATTTATTTATTAAATATTTTATGTACACAGAAGACACAAAGAGTGGATATATAATCATGAGGTGAATTTGTACAAAGGACCTGCTTATATATATATATATATATATATATATATATATATATATATATATATATATATATATATATATATATATATATATATATATATATATATATATACTACATACTGCCAAGAGGAGATAATGATCCTTAACACTTTTCTTAAAGGCAGAAATAGTTTTAGCATCGCGAATTTTCGGTGGAAGCGAGTTCCATAGTCTTACTGCATGAACAGTGAAAGTGTCGGAATAGGAGGCACTTTTGTGGGTAGGGAATTTTAGAAGAGTTATTATTATTATTGTAAAAAAAAATGTGAAGTGTGTGGAGTTCTTTATGGCATACCGTACAGAATATTTTTCGAGAATTGATTTATCGAGCAGCGTACGTTTTATTATATATGATAATAAAAAAAGGTAGAAATACCCACATAATTTATCTATTTATGAATACATGTATATGTGTACTTTGTGCAATGCAAAAATGTCTGCCAGTGAAACGTGTAGTGTAAATGCCTAATATAAGAAGTGCTCGCACTCTTGCTATCGGATAATTACTGGGTTAAAAAAATTCTTTTTAATGTAAAAAAAAATATGTGAATATATTCCAAGCGAAGCTTGTTCTCCCACCTATTTTTTATCAATATTAACAGTCATTCGTTTTTTTTAAATGTTGCACAGCCCGCAATGCGGCTTCTTAACTTTCGTGGTATTGAATAATTTTATTCAGAAATTAGTTTTATAGCAAAGTTTTTGAAACGTTTTCTGTAGTTCATCCATGATATAGTTATATAAACAACCACGAGGTGGTAATAAAATTATTATTAAAAACGACGACACGACTACCAAATTGTTCATGCTTCGAAGACATGGCAACGTCTTCGAAGTATCGGGATGGTAGGTGTAATGGCTGGAAGTAGCTACTTACTACAAGGACTTTGTCTTGGTTTTCATCTCACTTCTATAAAAATTACAGCGGAAAAGTGATCAAGAAACTGAGTCGGAATATGTCGCCTAAAGAAGTTTTCACTTCAAATTTATTAGAAATTTTAATGATAGTATTAGACAATATCATTAATTATGAGTGAATCATAAATTTGGCGATCACAAAAAAGTTTTTAGCTCCATAATAAAGATCTTATTATTTATGACCTATTAATAATTGTTAATATACTAAATGGATTAAAAGTCAGTAAAATCAATCCTTTTCTCAATTAAAACGCTGCGCCAATCAAGTCAACCTACTTTCGTGGCTCTATATAAAATGGCAGCGGTCGCCACCCCTCCGGTAATAGGCTCCCAAGAGATATAAAATCGGTCATAAATTTCGTTCTGAGCGCTCTCTCTAGCGAAGACAGCGATATTGGTGCGGTAATTTGTGGAATACTTTTAATGTCTACTACCAGTCATTTCTGAGTTATATACTGCTGTAATCAAATAGAGAGAAACTTGACTTTAATTGTCCGTAAATTAGAGATGTTATTACAAAATTATATTGAATGGTACCGCTTGCAAAAATAAATGAAATGTGTTACCTGGTACGAAGAGAAGAAAAGCATCATCCCACAGAATACTATACTATACTACCACCACTACATTAAAATAAAAATAATTACGCCATATTTCGAATGCAGTCTGAAAATTGTCTATTGTAGGATGTAATCATCTTTGATCTGATAAAGATTTGGTGTCAGTCTTACTACATGTGTTTAACCATAGCAAGGAAAAAAGAGAGGAATGTGAAAGTCTATCAGAAAGAGAAAATTGCAAAAGTTTCACCGTACGTATTTTATTTTGATTTAGTAGTTTTGTAAATAAAAAAAAAATTTAAAAGATTTTTAAAAAGTCTACTGACAACAAAGCATCTTACCGACGTACTAAGGTTTTCAAAATTTCAACTTATGCGGGAGACACATAAAGGCTATTAGCCATACTATGTAATTTTGAAATTTTTTTCATTTATTATATATTAAATATTAAGAAAAAAAAATAAGTTTCAAGGTCGCGTTATTGACGATTTGCGTTAGAAAAGCTTGATAAAGTGTACTATTTTACATTAAAAACTATTCTCTATTAAAAACTATTCTGATAGACTTTCACATTCCTCTCTTTTTTCCTTGCTATGGTTAAACACATGTAGTAAGACAGACACCAAATCTTTATCAGATCAAAGATGATTACATCCTACAATTAATGGCCCCCGATCAAAAACACTATGGAGTATATATATATATATATATATATATATATATATATATATGTATATATATATATATATATATATATATATATATATATATATATATATATATATATATATATATATATATATATGTATATATATATATATATACTCCATAGTGTGATCGGGGGCCATTAGTTGCCTTTCGCATTTAATTAAATGTCTTTTCATCGTTAGAATATTATCTATCTTGCAGTTAATTTTGTGCTTGTTAAAACTTTGTTCTATCTTCAAATAGGCCTTTTTATGAAATTGATATATTTTGAAAAACCTAGAAAAACGTGTACTTTTATTTCTATCCAGGAGCACGATTGAGATCAATTCTCTCTTAAAATCTTCTTACCTTTACCAGTCAATATATTATTTGCTCTGATATTTTTGGTAATTGCGCACTATCGTAGCCACTGCTATTTTCAAAGCATTTATATTTAAAAAGAATGCCCTCTAAGCCAGGCGGACAGGGCTGTCACTTCTTTGTACGCGCGTGACCCAGGTTCCATTTGCAATGTGGTAAATGACATTTTTAACAACTAGCCCACTAGAATTGTTAATAACAATTAGAGGTCCTAAATTCATGATGAGTTTTCGTTGAAGGAATCGTTTCGAAGAAACCACAAAGGTTTCATCGAAACGATCTCGGGAGTAAAAAAGGGTACTTTACGACAATTGATGAAAATTAAGTATTTCGTTTCAATCTAAACTACTTGAATATAATAGTATTAAACAAATATGGGAATACTGCAATAGAATGAGAACAATACAACGTCTGTCAACCGTGTTCTAAGGGTTTACAGTAATTCAGAGGCAAAGTATTTACCGTCGTCAATAGCTTTGTAACCACTGACCTTTATTTTTGTAGCGCAAGGCCGCAAGTAAACAGCATGACAGAGCCATCACTGTCGCATTGCCACTCAACGTCTGCTTTTGAATTGCAAATGGCCACTGCCGTATCTCTAGCCTGACCTTCTAGCACGCGACTTCGCGATATCGCGCGCTTCACCGCAATTTCGAATTTAGAATTAGAGTGGTTCTTTAATTGTTAGGCAGTGCCAAATTAAACATGATGATTCGGAATTAAACAAATAACAATAACAATAGTTTTACCTGCCAGTACTTCTTATAATTGATTTTGATGTAATTATTGTATTCGATTAAATATTGTGATCGTAGAGCATAGTTGCGAGAAGCGCAATAGATATATGTGATAATAAGATACATGTGAAATGCTAACTAATATGAACAGCTTTAATCTGCGGTAAAAATTTAATAAATCGGTGACGGGCAGCAGCGTTTGCCAAGCGTGGCGATTATAGCACATCCTCCTAATGGGAAAGGCTTATGATCTTCATTGAACTTTTACAGATATTTAAGTAAGTTAAGAAACAGCCGACCTTTGGATTTTTTATTCAAGTTACCTTATATTACTTAATATGGCTCTTGTCAGTAAAATAAACAGAAAAACCAACGTTACCATTGTCAGCGAATCAACCTATTATAGAAGTACAAAATATAGTATGATTAAGCATTAGAATATTGATAATACGAGACGTAGTAAGCTAACTAAACTAACGTTAGAGGCATATACGGCTTTATACGCGAGTTTCGATTATGCACCATTACAGTTAATTATTTTAAAATAGATTTAACTTTTTTAAATTCTAAATTTTGCTACGAGCTCATCGGTGAACGAAAACATCGTGAGGATATTTCCCCGTCTAAGAAACCCACCTTTCTCTGAAGTTATTTATATGAGACATCGTGTGCATGTCTTAGTGTTATATCCAAGCCAACGATATAAAAAGTACATAAGTTTTAAAAAAAAAACCTTTGGTACGAACTAGAGTCTCTTAACTCGTATTCCGATCACCCAACCACACGGCTATCGTGACTCTTCTTTTAAAAGAATACTTCGAGGTCTTGTGAAATGACACGCACTGAAGCAGCGTGACGGACGTTCCACTGCTCTAATCACTCTGGGAATTTATTGGCTGTTATTTTTCTTTTTCTCTTGATACATTTAAGCATTAGAATGACAAAATCATTCTGTTTAGTTCATCTCCTTTGTAAAAGTCTCGCAACACTTTTCTCTGATAAGCGAAACAATTTCCCGAGCACCGCTCTTTTTCGTGGAACGTTTTTTCTCTCTCACCGAATCTGCATAATTTAATTTTGCCTCTCCCTTTCTACTATATGTGTGACTGAGAGTAATGCGCGTTGGGATTAAGCTCAGTTTTGTTGAATTACAATTTATTCTTACCTACTTTTATTTCGACTACTGTTTTATGTCTACGTACTTGTACTGTCGGATCGTAAGTTTGTTTCATGATTGGTAACTTGAATTTTCTGTTGCGGAATTAGTTATTTTATTTATTTCTGTTGCACGTGTCCCCATGGAAACGCTGTATTACTCAAAATAATTTTATTTCACCTTCACGCAATTTCCCATACTGGTGTAGGCAGAGATCACAAGGAAGTCATTTTGACCCACTTTTCACCGTAGCTTATTTGGAACAATGTGTGGTGGTGAGCCTATGGCCGACTCAGTGTCCAAGCCAACGGTATAATATACATAAGTAATTTTTTTAAACTTTGGAATAAACTTGATACTAGTCGCTTTTTTATCAAGACAAGCCATAAATAATCTTCAAGCCATTCCCAATACAGGGGTAGACAGAGGTCTAGTCTCAACATTTAAGTTCCTTCGACTTACCATCCACCGAAGATATTTTTGGGACAACGTGACAGGGGGTGAGCCCGTCACCATAAATAATAACGTCGCCATAAATAATAAGAAAAAGTATAATATAGAAAGAATAATGAAAAGAATTGTTGTACCAGGTCAAAACTTTAGTACTACGTTGATAGGTTAACTTTCGTAAAATGTAAGCTTTGACTACTTTGTAGTCCTTTTGACATGCGATCTTAGTGTCAAAGCGGATGATGTATATGCTTTTTTGGCTTTAGTACGATCTGTTTAAATGGGAATCGAAATAAAGTCTCTCGATTCGTATTCTTATTACCTAATCTAATAAATAACTTGGAAGATGGAATTTTAAGGGATACTTTTTGATTGATAGAAGAATATTTACTTAATATATTGTTTTTAATATTAATATTGACGTAGCTGTGAGGTATTGGTGTAAGAATAATACCACTGCATATTTTTCCGTAGCTGTCGCAAGAGGCTACCGACATAAAAAAGCCTTGTTACTGAAAATGACCTCCTGCAGATGGCGGGATATATCGAAATAAACGACCAAAATAAGCAGACTGCTGACGAGCCGCTGCTCAGTGTTTAAGATGTAAGACGTCTGGTACTGCATCCTGTTCCAATCCGCTATCCGACTGTGGTGATTATGGCAAACCCTCTCTTCCAGGAGAGGCTTATGTCCAATAGTATGCTATTAAAGCAGTTATATATGTATATATATATATATATATATATATATATATATATATATATATATATATATATATATATATATATATATATATATATATATATATATATATATATATATATATATATATATATATATATATATATATATATATATATATATATATATATATATATATATATATATATATATATATATATATATATATATATATATATGTATATATATATATATATATATATATATATATATATGTATATATATATATGTATATATATATATGTATATATATATATATATATATATATATGTATATATATATATGTATATATATATATGTATATATATATATATATATATATGTATATATATATATATATGTATATATATATATATATATATGTATATATATATATGTATATATATATATGTATATATATATATGTATATATATATATATATATGTATATATATATATGTATATATATATATGTATATATATATATGTATATATATATATATGTATATATATATATGTATATATATATATATATGTATATATATATATGTATATATATATATGTATATATATATATGTATATATATATATGTATATATATATATGTATATATATATATGTATATATATAT